>APFE031202418.1:0-22985 GCA_000404065.3 Pinus taeda
AGCACATAATTATTATATTGTCTTATTGAGCTAAATTAAACTTAGGAAAATTGAATAATTACTTTAATGGTTATGATTTAATCTTAACCCTTGATCTCAAGTGACACAAGATCTAATCTCCACTGTCAACCAATTTGGAGATTGGGGTTAGGGATTTAGGTCAATGAAAAGTTATAAAAGCAAGCTAAAAAGAGGGAGAAGGCATACCATACAACAACACAAGATTGAGAGAGGCATCTCAGCGAGGAATGTGATACTCTAGTGTGCTAAGTCTAAGGAAGGGGGTAGGAAGGAAATCTAGATTAGCCAAGGAGGGCTTGATCAATTGGATCAGATCTAGTTGTTGTATGTATTTTCTTAGTTGGCCATTTTCTTAGGATGGGACCCCGAGTAAAATCTGAAAGTTAATGAAGAGCTATGATTGGGTAGAATCTGTTGTGTCATTGTGATTGAGATTGGTACATTTTGCTTCCGCTTAATTTATTGTGTTAATGAACCTAGCTATGCAATTAATTAGTAGATCTATAATCTTCTAGGAATTAAGTGCTAGGTGTTAGGTTTGCAAAAAAACTATTAGGTTTTAAAATTAGAGTACATATTAGGGTTTATAGTTTAATAGATAGACTTAAAAACTTATGAGCTTTATTTTACCGGTCCATAATGTACTGTACCTAATGAATCTATTACATTAATTAAGGCATGCTTCTAAAATGGATGAGTATGAGGCAAAATAAAAAAAAATGACAAATGGCACGTGTCACTGTTGGGTATGTGAAGAGTAGGTTGTTTATGACTTCATATTTCAAATATTTCTGCATCCATTCCAAAGCTTCAAGTGTTAAAGACGATTTAGTAATTTGGAATAGAATATGGGCCATGAATCATGATGCATTGCTTGATAAAGCTCATGTTAGGGTTTCTTAATCATTAAAATCATTACAAATCTCTTATTGCTTTTAGAGTCTCGACTCTTGTGTTATGTAGTTTTTTGTTTCACTGAATTTTCTTAAATTTCTAAACTAAAGGCATAACTTTTGATATTACGGGATTGGATTATGGCCTATTTTATATGATATGAACTCGGTATTTATCCATTCATAGGTAGATTCCAACAAGCCATTCTCTATTGAGATTAATTTCCATTTTGATTTTTATTATCATTTTCTTTCATGATAAATAATAAATGAGTTGTCTATCTTGTAAACAAATTGACATGGCAATTTGTGTTTAGTGGGTTGTGGACCATATACTCAAAGCAAAGTAGGATAATGTTAAAGTCAACATTGTATTGTTAGTGCAAGTGGATGTTATTAAGTTGTTTCTAAACTTCTCTACTTTGTGTTGTTTGTGCAAGCTATTAGGGATATTACTAAGTTGTCTGCAAACCTCTCGAATATGCATCTGGAAGCAGGCTTGTAGTTTGTTCGAATGTAAATTTACACATATTGAACATGAACACAACTGTCTGGACAAATGACTAGAAAACCACAAAGGGAATTTTATAATTAATGAATGAGGGAGTCCCAACTCACCTGTAGCACTCACCCTAAGCAAGAAGAAAATAATTCTAAAAACATGCATATGTGCCACATTAAGTCAGAACATGTTTTCGCTTTGGCCCACGCCTTATCTCTTTTCCAAATGCGAAATTGTTTTTAACTCTGAAAATCCCTGTTTGTTTGTTTAAAGATTCAAACTGCAAAAGAAAGACATTAATTTTTTTTACCTTTTTGCCAAACTCAGAAACCCTGGCTTATATTGCTCGACACCAATATTAATCTAATACATGTTAAACTCAACACAAGCTGAAATTTTATGGTTCCTCTTCAGTAATGCCTTCTTCCTTGTCATCTTATTTGTAGAGAGAGGTTTTAAATTTTGTATATAATATCAAAACCTCGCTGTTTGGTCACCTTTCTGAAAAGGAATTAGAAGCCATCCTGGTTGAGAGCATCTGTTTTAGTTCTAACAAGGCATTCCATTATATGTTCAAATGATTGTGAATCATCCTTGTTTACTAACTGCCTTGTACTTTTCGACTGATTTATGCAAGGATAAAACAGAAGACTGGGAAGTTTAATCATGTACCATTTTCTAATTCTTTTGTAAAACCAGAAAGACCAACCCTTCAATACATAACATGTTTATAAATTTGAGATTCAAAAATTGCTATAAAAAATTATGCGCACGAAATTCTATGAAGTTGTGTTAATGTTTTTTCGTATTATGGTTTCAAGGACAAAGGCTGAACTGACGGCAGCTGCTGAGGGTGTTACTGAAAGCCTTCGGAGGAGTCGTCAAATGATGATTCAGGTTGTATTGTATTGTATTGTATTATGGTTTTTTTTTTTAATTAGTTGAACAGGGTTTGTTGAATAGTGCAATTAATGTTGTCAAAGCTAGCTCATAGAAGTTTTTGCAGGAAGTTGAGAGGGGATCTGCTACTCTAACAACATTAGGTAAGTTTCATGAGCTAACTGCCACTGGCATTTTCTTGATTTAGAATATTCTTACTGATAAATTGTTCCTCGTAATTTGTCAGTTCCAACTTACTAGTTACACTGCTGTAATTGTTTCGAAACAATTTGGATTGGGAGGATTTTTTGCATCAAGTGATGTTTGGGGTACACTAAGGAAACACTAGAATGCAAATTTACAGTAGAATTTTCTCCTCTTTATGAATTTCGGATTATATAGGCAAATTTGGAATCACTAAACATGTGAATATACCCTCATTTATATCTTGTTTGGGATTGACACCAATTCCCTCCTTTTGGGTCTGTTATCAGTTAAGGAAATTTCTGGTTTCTTAATGATATATGCAGTGTGCACACAAACAACAAAGAGACCACTTGTACAAATATATTTTTGTTTCTTTATGATGCATGCACAAAAACACAACAATGAGAGTGCTTGCACAAACAAGATGGAATGCTAGAGAGAAATGCCAAACTGTACATTCTATATGTTATTAGATTTTTATAGTGGTACATAGGATCAAAATATGGAATGGAGTCAACCAATGGAGTGATTGATGGAGGAATTATTGGGATGATTGATTGAGTGGTACTGGTATGTGGAGTAGTTGGTGGGTGTTTGTCTCCTAAGCATAGGGATTGAAACTAGAAGTTTATATAAACACTATGACACATTGCAACTTAGCACTTTTTTTTTATTTTTTAAACCGGAACGAGCATTTCTGGGGAATTGGTAACTTCAAAAGACTGGCTGCCACTATCACATCAGGTACCACTATTTTATAAATGCCACAAATTGGCCAGTTACAACATGTCTTTGGAGACTTGAACCCATGCAACTGGGGAAACGAATTGTTCACCAAACCACTCAAGCTAAGATCCTTTGACACGGCTTACCACTTGTTACTTACTGTTACCACCATTTTTTTGACTAGAAGAATCGACAATTGGGTCGGGTTCGTACTTGTTTGACACAGGGGCGATTCCAACTATAACCCCTAGGTGTACCCTGTTGATCTTTCAAGGATCTTCTAATCTGATAATTACTTCTTATGATTTCTTATATTAATTGTTCTTGCATTCACATTCATCATAAAGCAATTACGCAAAAGATCTCAATAGTGGAAACAAAATGCTAGTAGGATCATAAAGAGACAACCAAACAAGAAACACAAGAATTTTACCCTGGGAAAACCCACTCGGGGGAAAAACCCAACAACTTTGTTCCTAGAGAAATTATTCAGTTCATCAAGAAATACATCTAATTCTTCTAGTCAAAACAAGAGCAAACTGACCAACAATATTCCCAAGTCAGAGTTGGTCAATCTGCCCACAAGACGAGATAAGATGCTGCCTAAATATTTAGTCAAGATTAGTCAAACAAGCCGAAATTCGGACCTGTTCCTTCCACAAAAAAACTCAAACTATTCCCAATGAAGTAAAACAGTGCGAAAACACGCATATGGATTTCAAGGAATGAATTGATTAATTTACAATGAGCAATGAAGCTCAATAAATAGTACAATTGTATTTACAGAAACAACAAGTTTCTACCAAGAAAATAGAAACAACAAGTTTCTACTTAAGAAAATAGAAACAAGGAGTTTCTAATAAGAAACTGCTAAATAAGATCACAGATGAGCATTAAACACTAAAATAGCATTATTCTAATACCCTCCCTTAGTGCTCAATCTATTTACAACACCTATAGACCCTTTGAATTTTACAAACTTATCAGGACCAAGGGGCTTGGTGAAGATGTCTGCTGGCTGTTCTGTGGTGGGAACATACAACAACTGAATGGATCTGTCTTCAACAAGCTGTGGAATGTAGTGGCAATGGGTTTCCACATGCTTTGTTCATTCATGGAAGACTGGATTCTTGGCAAGTTTGAGCACTCCCTGATTATCACAGAACAAGGGAGTAGGACCTACGTGGGAAACATGCATATTTGCAAGCGTACGTCGAAGCCAAACTGCCTCACAAGATGCCTTAACTACTCCTTGATACTCTGCTTCTGTCAAGGAGAGAGCCACTACCTGCTGCTTCTTACTAGTCCATGTGACAACACCTGATCCCAGACTAAACACATACCCAACTGTAGATTTACGGTCATCAACCGAACCGGCCCAGTCGGAATCTGTGTAACCACTGAGTGTAGTATCTGAACTCTGAGTGTACAGAAGTCCATAATCAGGAGTGCCACTGACATAACGTAGCACACGCTTTGTTGCTATCCAGCGATCAGCCTTAGGAGCAGACATGAAGCGGGAACTGTAGCTTACTGCAAAACTGATATCAGGTCTAGTGGCAGTAAGGTAGATGAGGCTGCCCACTAATTGCCTAAATAAAGTTTCATCCACAAGTGGTGAGGATGACTGAGCTGAAAGTTTGAGCCCTGGTTCCATAGGAGTCGTGGCAGGTTTGCAATCCTGCATTCTGAACCTGTCCACAAGATTCCTGGCATACTTGGACTGAGAGAGAAAGATGTTATTCTTAGTCTGCCAGACTTCAACCCCCAAACAGTAATGAAGAAGTCCCAAATCTGTCATATCAAAAGTGCTACACAAATCCTGTTTGATCCCATGGATCAAATGTGCTGAACTGCTAGTAATGATAAGGTCATCCACATAGACAACCACAAACAAAATATCATCACCAGTGTGTTTGATATACAAGTTTGCATCAGATGGACTCCGCTGAAAACCATGATCTATTAGGTACTTATCAATTTTCATGTACCAAGCCCGAGGGGCTTGTTTCAGACCGTAGAGTGCTTTGACTAATCTACAAACTTTCTGTTCTTGACCAACAACCTTGAATCCTGGAGGCTGTGTCATGTAGACTTCTTCCTGTAAGTCACCATTTAGAAAAGCACTCTTTACATCCATTTGATGGACTTTCCAACTGAACTGAGCTGCTAACGCAAGGACAAGCCCTATGGTACTCATCTTAGTTGTAGGAGCAAAGGTCTCCTCATAGTCTATGCCTTCCTTCTGTGAGAACCCTCGAGCAACAAGACGAGCCTTATACTTGTCTAAGGTTCCGTCAACTTTGTATTTCACTTTATACACCCATTTGCAGCTAATGGGCTTCTTCCCTATAGGAAGATCAGAAAGGGTCTAAGTGTGATTCTTCTGGAGACTCTGGAATTCAGCGTCCATAGCTTGTTCCCACTCAGGTATACCCTTAGCCTCTAAATAGGTTTGAGGCTCAAAAACACTGTGTAGGTTAGCCATAAGAGCAAAATTAACTGTAGGTTGCTGTTTGCTCTTATTTATGGAAGTTCTACCTTCAAGGAGCTCATTATCCCGGAGATCACCAATAGTTTTAGCCCACCATTTAGGCCAAAGACTAGAAGAACCAATATCTGGAGTAGGTGGAGGAGGCTTAGGAACAACAGGTGCAGCGAGCGGAGGATTATTTTCCGAAGGTAACTTAGGTAGTGTATCATCAACATCATCATCCCTCCCATTAGGTGGACCTAATGGAAGAAGAACATTGTGAGGCTGATCCTCAGAACACTGCTCAGAAGGAGGAGACTGAAAGAACCCTCTGTCTTCATCAAATACTACGTCATGACTGAAGCTAAGATGACCAGTGTCTATATCTATCAGCCTATAGGCCTTGTGGTGATCACTGTACCTTGTCATCATGAGTTTCTGGCTTTTGGAATCCAACTTAGAGCGCTTAGCAGCTAGAATCCAAACATATGCAATCGAGCCAAACACTTTGAGGTGGCTGATCTTAGGCTTATGGCCAGACCAAACCTCTTCTGGAGTCTTCCCCTTACAACCTGAGTAGGTGATCGGTTAAGAAGATAGACAACAGTAAACATTGCTTCAACCCAAAATTTGTTCGGAACACTCCTGTGTTGTAACATGGAACGAGCCATTTCAACAACCATACGGTTGCGACGTTCGACAACACTGTTCTGCTGAGGAGTGTAGGGTGTAGTTCATTGGCGTTTGATGCCATGGGTATCACAGAAGTTGGAGAAAGCAGAAGAACAAAATTCCCCCCCTTATCTGTCCTAAGAGTTATGATATCACAACCAAACTCTTTTTCAACTAAGGACTTAAACTTCTGAATGATACTAAATACATCAGATTTATGTTTTAGAAAGTACACCCACATCTTTCTACTGAAATCATCTACAATAAGCAAAAATATTTGCAACCAGTAACTGAAGATGTATTCATAGGACCACAAATATCAGCATGAATTAACTGGAGTACCTTAGATGCTCACCGAGATTCTCCATCCTTGAATGAAGACCGATGTTGCTTGCTAGCTTGACAGGGGCCACACACTCCCAACTGCTGAGTCTGAATATCAAGTAACCCTGACACAAGTCCCTCCCGAGAGAGCTGAGAGAGATACTGAATGTTTAGATGCCCATATTGTTGATGCCACAGAGTGCTGATGGGAGAAACACGAGTTGCTAGAGCCACTTCTGGAGAATCACCAGTGTCAAGAAGCTTGTATAGACCATGATCCTCTAGGCCAACAACAACTGTAAGACGAGTCTCCCTGTCAATAATGGAGCACTTGTGTGCACCCACCAGAATGGATCTGAACTGTACCTCTGCCAACCACTGTGTACTCTTCACCTCCGCCAAATACCACAGAATCATTGAAAGGTGAGAAGTCAATAAACCAGTCACGCCTGTGAGAAAAATGACATGATGCACCAGAGTCAATGTACCAGGTAGAAGACGAGGCATAATCTGAGGACCTCTTAACCATAAAGGCGTAAAAGGCAGATTCCTTCTGCTCGGAATCTTCTGCAACATTCGCTTTCTGATGAGACCTTCCCTGCTTTTTCTGTTAAGAAGCAATCCTCTGCCGACAATTTTTCTTCATGTGGCCGAACTTGTGACAGTAATTACACTGCACATTTTTCTTTTTAGCAGGATCAGAAGGCTGAGAAGAACCTTTTTGCTGAAAGGACTGCTATTTGGTAGCAAAAGCATTTTTTGAGGAGGCTGATGAAGCACCACTACCAAACTACTGTTTCCAACGATCTTGCTGCAGGAGTTTGGTGCATAATTCCAGAAACTTCAGATCAACATTAGTGGAGGTAATGTTGAGTGTTTCTATGAAGTGCTCATAAGGTTTTGGTAGACTTTTCAGAGTGATGACTACCATATCTTCTTCCTCCATGGTCCGATCAATGGCTTCGAGCTAATCTCAAATGTCTTTAATCTTGTTAAGATGTTCCTGTAAATACATACGTTCGTCCATCATGATGGAGAACAACTGATTCTTTAGAAAGAAAGCTCTGCTCTTGTCGGATGTCTCGTGCAATTCCTTCAAATGTTGCCAGATTTCGACAGTTGTCTTGCCGGAAGGAATCAGTGGTAACTGATCATCAGTTGCAGAGAGTTTGAGAAGCATAACAGCCTCTCGATTTCGATCATCAAACTTATCTTGATCAGCACCAGCAGTACCAGGATGGAGCTCTTTGCCCAAAACGAGCTGGTCAAGATGCCTATATTAAAAAATGGTCAACATTCTCTGTTTCCAGATGTTATAATTGGTGCCATTAAAGCGCCGATTTCCTTCCAACATCAGATTGGTTAGCGAGGCCATCTGCACGTTTCCCAAAACACAGAAAACAACAAAGGAGTTTGGCACAGATTTCAATGCAGATGCCGGCTGATCCGGACAAAATCTGACAGGTGCTGGAAACAAAATTCAAATTTGTTGACTCAAAAATCGAGGCACGAAAAACAATGCACCCAGAAAATTCTGACGACTATTCGTTGAGATATCACAAAACCCACATCAAATCTGTAATTGGAAATTTTTTTCGACAAATGAAACAAGTAAAATACCTTGGTCGAAAAAAAAAATGAGCCAAGAAAAAAATCACCGCAGATCGAATCTTGTTCAATAAACCCTGGAAAACATGAAAGCTCAATCGAATATGAAATGAGTCTTGGACATTGCTGTAGTCGGATCTTTACAAAGGACAACACAAATTCTACGCTCCGACCTCTAATTTAATCTCCAAGAAGGATTTGCGCAGAAAGCTCGCAAAACGCAATTCCAAGGATTCAATTCTGAAAAAATTGACAGTGTACAGGATTACTAGTGAAGATGCATGTTCCGACGATAAAACAATAGAGCCACCGCAAATTGAAGAACTAAATGGCAATCCGAGCAGAAGGTCCGCGCTCGGAATGATATTTAAAGGCTCAAATTGAAGTCCTCGAGCTCCTTTGTTGATCTTTTCCGTAGGTTGCAAGCTTCGTCCTAACGAGATAGTGGAAGCCTCACCACGAAAAGCCAAATATCAGTGATTTTGTATACAAAAGATAAAGGCAAATGGATTCAAACGCATGCAAAACATTCCATGGAGGCAAGAATACAAGTCTGGAGGTCAAATAAGCCCCCAGGAAACACACTTCAGAGTTAATATGTGTTTACGCAAACCAAGCAAAGAAATGTTTAGAAAAATATCCTCAAAGAACGAAATTGTGAACCAAAATACGTCGTCTCAAAGGGTGGAAAGAAAGGAACGCGTTCCTTGCTAAGATTCGAGCCTCTGACGATATGTTGCGAATGATTTAACGCTCTCCACAGTCCATGAATAAAGATGAAAAACAAAAACACAGAACAATCTTCTATTCCCCCTCCCCCTTCGTTGATCATGCGAGCCGTGGTGAGGAACCACGCCGCGTGCCTGCTAGGGAAGACCCTAACTTCGAAGGTCCCTGTGGACCAGAGGAATATCACTCGCCTCAACCCTGCTTATCGCAAAGGAGAAAGAACGCCAGCACGGAAGACCACGGCAGAGCAGAGGGCATTCAGAGCCACAAAAAGGCGTATCAGTGGCTGAAAAAAATTCGGGATGAAGTTGTAGCAGGACAGGGAAATTTTTCAAACAATGAAAATTTTTGAAAACAATAACTTAGCTTTGATACCATAAAACAGTGCGAAAACACGCATATGGATTTCAAGGAATGAATTGATTAATTTACAATGAGCAATGAAGCTCAATAAATAGTACAACTGTATTTACAGAAACAACAAGTTTCTACTAAGAAAATAGAAACAACAAGTTTCTACTTAAGAAAATAGAAACAAGAAGTTTCTAATAAGAAACTGCTAAATAAGATCACAGATGAGCATTAAACACTAAAATAGCATTATTCTAATATGAAGATGCCTAGAAAAATATCGACCTGTCTATCACATGTGTGAGGTCAAATAGGGAGAGAGAGAGAGCTTGGTCTTCTTCTAGTCAACTGTTGGGTATGTGTTATATTCTTTCCATGACTAGACCCATGCGCGAACCTAAGGATGGGGGGTAGACCCAAAGTAGGTGGGCAGACCTACCCATGGTTTTGTGTATGGGTTTTGCACATGGTTTTGGGCATGATGGTTTTATGCCCATTGTATTTTGTAGATCCGGTCGAGGGAACTACGTTATGTTCTAATCCAAAGTTAATGGATTGGGGTTTATGAATGCCTCGACATGTATATATATGTATTGTAACATTGAAAGAAATATAATGAAAAATCAATTTGGTTTCTCGGTTTTGTGGATCGAGGGGAAAATCTCTATATATATTTGTTTTTTGTTCTCGCCATTGTTTATTTTTTCTGTTTGAAGAATTCGTTTATAGGTAATTTCTGTACAGGGTTAAAACCTACATCAACTTTGACCTTCCTTTTTCCTTGTCTCCTTCGCATGGATGAGAAAAAGATACATGTTGTGTGTGAGATTTGGATTGGCCAAGAGGAGGAAGTCGAATGGCATAGATATAGTGATCTTGGGAGGCCGAATTGGTGTGACCTTTCATTGGGGCTGACTTGGAGTTGACCTTACATTCAGAGGAAAAAATTCAATATTTAAAAAGATTTAAAATTCCCTCTTTTTGAAGTCGACATGAAGAACATGTCTTACATATATTTGGAGGGCTAAAATATTAATTATGAAGACCGACCATAACTATAAAGACACGAGTCTACGCATGGGGGATTTAAACAAAGGACCTCATCTCTCACATAACTTTCATACCATAGTCTTGCCAAATGAGCTATCCCCCGGGGGCCACTTTTACCAGTGTTTTAACAAGGGTACTTGTTGAATTTTTTTTGCAGCATTACCTCCCTTAGTGATGCAGGGTAGGTTGAGGATATTGTTGTTCTTGGGCATCTTGGAAACTTGATCCAATGTAGCCAAATTTGATTGCCAAGGACAAAGCTTTGATTTCACTCTTTGCTCATGCATTGGCAACTCCTACAACTTCTTGGTGGTTTGGTTTGGTGCAGAACAAAAGGTTCGAGTATTCTATTTTCTCAGGTATGGTATGGATGTGGCGCAAGATGTAATTGAGTTGCATTCTAAAGGGATCTTGGTTTTAATCTCAAACCTTTTAATTTCTTGCTTGATGAACATAATGTAGCAGTTATAGGAGACTTTGCTATACCAATATTGCTACAGGGGATCCCATTGTCAAGTTCTGATTTGGCATTAAGATTGGGCACACCAAGTTACATGACACTTGAATAATGGGGGGTGGATGTTAGAGGTCCAGTTTCATATGAAACAAATTGTTGGGGATTTGGCTGTAGCATCTATAGAAATGCTCAGAGGAGTTAGACCTTGGTATGGGAAATCGTTAGATGAAATTTATAGTGCAGTTGCTCTTAGGCATGAAAAGGCAGAAATTCCAAATGGATTACCTTGTGTTGTTGACAGTGTCATATAAAGATGCTTTGAATATGATTTTTGGATTCACCCCTCATTTGTTGATATACCCTTTGTATTTCAAAACCCACATCAAATTTTTGGAGACAATGGTTGGGTTTGTGTTCGAGACAACACTGAAGCAAATGATGTTTTGAAATGAAATTGGTTGTTTTTGAAGTATCAACTTCAAGTTGGGGATTATGTGCATTGGGGATTATGTACAACAAAGAAAAGTTTTAACTTTGAACAAGATAAAGAATACTGTTATGAATTTAAATTTATAACATTTAATTAAAATATTAAAATATTATTAAATAAATAAATAATTAATTATAATCAATTAATTAACAATTAATTAGTTAAATGAAGAGACATTAGTCCCCAAAGGACATGTCTCTGCGATTAGGCATGGCCAGTCAACTCTTATTAAAGGGCATCGCCTCAGCGTTGTTAATCATCATTTGGAATTTTATCAATATATATATATATATATATATATATATATATATATTATATATATATATTACATTCAGAATTCATCTGGTGTATTTTAGCAGTCAAACAACAATTTAGAAATTTATTTCTAACAGATGAAGAAACTTATTCACAAGGGGGCACCAGTGTTTGTCGCATAATGTCAACAGTTGGAGTTATTATCGATAGAAGGGACTCATCAACCATAAGAAATTTCATCCTTGATTCAGAAATACAAGAAGGTTTTCCAAGATCCACCAATGAAGTTACCCCCTGAGAGGCAAATTGAACACATTATCGAAGTCAAACCAGACTCAACACCAGTAAATGTTAAGCCATATCGTTATCCCCATCACCACAAGACGAAAATAGAACACTTAATACAAGACCTGCTTAAGCATGGAATCATTACGAAGAGTAGAAGTCCATACGCTGCACCCATAGTATTGGTCAGGAAGAAGGATGGATCCTTCTGATTATGTATAGATTACTGAGGTTTAAACAAAATCACTATTAAACATAAGTTTATGATTCCGTTCATTGATGAAATGCTAGATGAACTACACGGTGCAAAATACTTTTTCAAATTAGATCTAAGATCAGGCTACTACTTAATACAAGTAAGGTTAGAAGACGTCAAAAAGACATCATCTAGGACTCATGAAGGGCATTATGAGTTCAAGGTCATGCCATTTGGATTAACAAATGCGCTAGCCACCTTCCAAGCAACCATGAATGAACTCTTTCACCCTTATCTAGGAAGTTTGTATTAGTTTTCTTCGATGATATTCTGGTCTACAGTAAGACGTGGAAAGAACATCTCAAGCATTTGGAAGAAGTATTGTCCATATTAGAGAAGAACCAGTTTTATGCTAGGCTATCAAAGTGTACATTTGGGCAAAAGGAAGTTGAATACCTAGGACATGTGATATCCAAGGAAGGAGTCTAAGTGGATCCCAACAAAATCAAGGCAATGAAAGAATGGCCCAAACCCGAGAACATATCCAAGCTAAGAGGATTTTTAGGTTTAACAGGGTATTACAAAAGATTTATAAAAAAAAATATGCACATCTGACAGAACCCTTGATCAATTCGTTAAAGAAGAATGCTTTTCAGTGGAATGACCAAGCAGACAGGTGTTTTGAGAAATTAAAGGAAGTAATGTCCACCACACCAGTACTAACAACTCCTGACTTCTCAAAACCGTTTATAGTCGAATGTGATGCTTCTGGGTTCAGAATTGGAGCTGTATTAATGCAGGACAACCACCCTATAACATTTGAGAGAAGGAAACTTAATAAGCGAGAAAGCTTAAAATCAACATACCAAAAGGAGATGCTCACCATCATACACGCTTTGACGAAGTGGCGCCAATATTTGCTTGGAAGTAAATTTTCAATCCGAACCGACAACAATAGTCTTCAGTTCTTACTTCAGCAAAAGACATTATCAACAGAACAACAAAAGTGGATGGAGAAGTTGTCAGCCTTCAACTTAGAAATATTACACAAGAAAGGAAAGGAGAATGTCGTAGCTGATGCACTCTCATGTAAGGATGATGACCACACAACATGTGCCACCATGATAGTTGTTCCAGAATAGTTGGACGAAATACGAGCCGAATATGCCAAGGATAAGGATTGTGACTCCATGATTAACAATATCAGTCAGTGTACCAACTTCGAGTGGAAAAATGACATCTTATGGTACAAGGGTAGAATTTACTTAACACTTGCATCCAAATTTAAGGTGAAAATACTAAAAGAGTCTCACAATTTGCCAGCAACCGGACATGTTGGATTCTACAAGGCTTACTACAACATTTGACAATCATTCTATTGGAAGGGTATGAGCAAGGAAATTCAGAAATATGTTGTAGAATGTGATATTTGTCAAAGAAACAACAGCGAAAATGCTCCAACTCTAAGATTGCTACACTCATTACACATTCCAAATTAGAAGTGGGAGGAGATTTCGATGGACTTTATTGAAGGACTACTTGCATCTGACGGAAAGGATAAAATATTTGTAGTAGTTGACAGGCTCACTAAATATGCCCACTTTATGGCTATTAAAAAGATTGACACAACTAGACAAATCGCTGATGTGTTTTGTAAAAATATTTACAAGCTACACGGGTTTCCTAAGGTCATTGTCAGTGATAGAGATGTAAGGTTTAAGGGAAAATTCTGGAAGGAATTCTGCCACCAAGCAGGAATATCCCTCAACATGAGTTTGGTCTATCACCCCCAAACAGATGGGAAAAATGAAATCGTTAATAAATGCTTGGAAACATATCTTCGTTGTTTCGTTATAGATATAAACAAAACAGATGGACCTAGTGGCTACACTTGGCAAAATGGTGGTATAATACCACGTACCACATGTCAGCTAAGATGACACCCTTCCAAGCCTTACATGGTTATGAGCCACACAGGTGGAAAGACTTCTCACTCCTTGATTCTAGGGTACCAACAGTTAAAGACCACCTAGGAGAAAGTCAAAGGATCATCAACTTACTAAAAGAAAATCTAACCATGGCTCGTAATAGAATGAAACAACAAACCGACCAACACTGCTCTGAAAGAGAGTTCGAGGAGGGAGATTGGGTCTTTGTTAGACTCCAACCTTATAAGCAACTATCACTAAAACAACAAGGGAAGAATAAATTATCTGCTAAATATTATGGGCTGTATCAGATAATCAAAAAAATAAGTAGCGTAGTTTATGGCTTAAAGTTACCTGATAATTGATGAGTCCATAATACCTTTCATGTATAAAGTCTCAAGAGAGTATTAGGGTAAAACCAAATAGCACAAACATAATACCAGAGACCAATGAATAAGGAAGAATAGTCCTCAAACCTGAAGGTATACTCGCTACCTGAGAAAAGGTTTGACGGTCCACGACAATAAAGGAATACCTCATCAAATGGAAGAGGTTCTAGAGGAAGACTCGTCTTGGGAATCATAACTTTTTCTTCATTAAGACCCAGACCTACCTATGCTTTGAGGACAAAGCATCTTAAGGGGAAGGCAATGTTATGAATTTAAATTTATAACATTTAATTAAAATATTAAAATATTATTTAAATAAATAAATAACTAATTATAATCAATTAATTAAGAGACATTAGTCCCCAACGGACATGTCTCTCTGATTAGGCATGGCTAGTCAACTCCTATTAAAGGAGCACTGCCTCAGCCTTGTAATCATCATTTGAATTTTATCAATTAATATATTTATTACATTCAGAATTCATCTGGTGTATTTTAACAGTCAAACAACAATTTAGAAATTTATTTCTAACAAATACGAGTATTGTGGAGGGAATAGTAGGTGGAATTAGTACTAATATGTATGCGTTTATTGTAGTAAAACTTCAAATATATAAGAGATAATCCACCATGAAAATTTGCAATATAATCCCAAAACACCAAAGATACCGAAGACATTCACCATGAAATACACCAAGAATATAGAGAGAAGAACCCTTAAGGTAGGGTAACACCATCAAAATACTCCTTATGGAAGGAATCACTGCACAAGCATGCATGCTACTTGAGAATAAAACTCAACTTCCCTCTAATACAATGATATTCATGTGTATTTCTACTTTCTCATTAGTATTCCTAAGGGTATTATGGCAGACACCCCTTATTATATTATTTCCTTTTAATTACAAAGTGGGCCCATTCCATTATTATGGCCACATTGCATTCATTATTTTGTTGGGTGCCTTCCTAGGTACCCCATATTATCCTTCCTAGGTACATTACTTTCCATCCCTCTTGGCATGTTTCGTCCTCGAAACATGGGAAAAAGCCATATAATATGACCTATTGAGCAATGCATGTAATATCCCTTAGTATCACAATGTTCTTTTCAATTGTTTGCAAATGGAAGCAATATCGAATACAATAAACAATGTAACCAACATTTAATTCCACAACCACTCATGTTTATGAAGCCAATCCATAGTATACATAATGGGTTCAAACCCACAATCCTTCCAAATTCCATGCTGCAATTTAGATTCACAACAATTGCTAAATTATCAGCCAACCCTATTATCATAATACGCTTAGCCTGACCTTGCACCAACCTTAGTTATTCCCTGCCACTTTGCTACCTCTGTCTAACAAGCCAAACTTTGTTTGCCCCCATTCATGCCACAAACCCGCACAAAGGTGATCCAACCCTCTATCTATCCCCAATTTCCATACGTTGCCATAAAACTCCATGGAGAAGGATACGGGGGTGATGTCACTGTTCTTGAATCAACCCACGTTGCCCAGACTGACCCTTGTTGCCTAGATCGAATCTCAGGAGGGTTGGGCAGCTGCAATAGGCAGGTTCGTACCTCTCAACAAGACTTCGAATTGTCCCTAAGTGTGGGCCGCTGCCATCAAGGATCCTTTTGAGGTAGTCGTTGCCACAATAGGGCCTCCAATCTCCAATGTTGCCACAGTTCGTGCCACAGATTAGGGTGTTGCCATTGAGTTGTTGTAGACAGTATTGCGGAGGTAAACAGTTGTCACAAATGGGCCTCAAAACCCCTCTGTTGCCATAGGTAAGTGCTTGAGGATGGCCACTAAGTTAGATGATAATTTGTTGCTCAAACAGTGCCAACCACCCTCCATACCATATCAATTAACCCTTCAGAAACCCTACGCTGCATCAGGAAATGTCGTCTATCGCCCAATAGTGCCTCAGGTGAATGCGTCGCCATAGAAGATCACATCTAAATGGGCCACAACCTCAGGGAGAAAGAATTAGGGGTATTTTGCTGCCCATTAGTGCCCTGGAACCATAGAAAAACATCTCTATCGCCTCAGAGATACTTTGCTGCTCAAACAATCACTCATAATTCTTGTTGTCTCACACTTGCTGCCTTAGAATCTTTATTGCCACAAAATAGATGAGTGTTTCCTTAAAAATTTTGCTACATAAAGTAGAGAGAAGGTATTGGCTAACGTGGAATGTTTCACCACCAAAACCAATCAGAAAGAAAGAGGGTCTTAAAATCCTCTAAGAGCCTCAGCGCAAAAATTAGAGAGATCCATAATCCATGATGATAAAAATGATTATCCCCTCTCCTTTTTATAGATTCTCTTTGGGGTCTTCCCTCCTAATTTGAATTTGAGTGGCTAACAATTTTCCCTCCATTTACCCCAAATTTGGCTTTTAGTACAAGTTTCCCTCCATTTACCTGAAATTGTCTAATGTTACCCCAATAACATCAAATAACGGGTTCCCTCCTTTACAAAAGACTATAGCCTACGAGGTTACATAGGCTACTTCGTCCTCCTTGGGCCATTTAATTAGAAGAGGACATTACATTGCCCCCTTCCCGACAATCTTTTCCTCAAGGAATTGCACGTTTGAGTATTGCAAGATTTGTTGTTGCACATATGTATGTTGACCTAGGTTTTCATTGATGTCAATATGGCAATACTCTGGATACTAAAGGATGACATGAAGCCAAGGGGAAGCAGAACAGATTCATGAAGAGACAGAGCAAGAGAGGCATTCATATATGCAAGGAGGTCTTTGAAAGACACTGCCAAGCCAGAGGAGCCACATTGGACTAAGAGGAGCTGCAGGAGGAACCATATAGCAAGGAGGCATATCAGAGTCATCAGGAGCCATCGGAGGAGCAATGGATGCGTTTAACAGCAAACAGAGGACGCAGAGAGCCATCAGAGCAAACAGGAGCAGACAAAGCCACCAGAGGAGCAGATGGAGACGAGAGGAGCTAACAGAGCACGAAGCGCCACCATCGGAGCCATAGAGGAAGTAGATAGAGTTAGAGGAGCCAAGAGGAGCACACAAGAGGAGCCAAGAGGAGCCAAGTGGAGCACACAGAGTGTTTTAACACTATCCACAACATAAACATGCATATGGCGGCAAAGACCTGTATATGCATTTAATGCAAACAGAGCTATCGAAGGCGGAAGACTTAGACTCATATGCAAATACACTGATGGAGTGAAAAAGGCAGAGTTTATATTGTATGAACATAATACATTATCGGAGGAGAAAACCCATATACATATGCTTTAACACTATCGGCGGGCACATAGTACAAACACTTGGAGAAAAGTTGCTGAAACACCAATTTCTCCATTGCTAAAACACTAACTTTTCCCCATTTTTCCCGCTATTGAACACATGGAGAAAAGTTGCTGAAACGCCAATTTCTCCATTGCTGAAACACCAATTTCTCTATTGCTGAAACACCAATTTCTCCATTGCTGAAACACCAACCTTTTTCCGCAGCTGTTGAACACTTGTGAAAAATTTGCCGATACACCAATTTCGGTGTTGTTGAAACACCAATTTCGGCGTTGCTGAAACACCAACCTTTTCCGCGACGACATTATATTTTCAGCACATCGTAAACATGAGGAAGCTAAAGCGAATGGAGGAGGGAAGCCAGAAGGTCGAGCGAGTGTTGAGGAAGCCGAAGCTCAAGCGAGCGAGGAGGAAGCCAAAGAGCCATTGAGTAAGCATAAACGAATGGACAAAGGCATGAGAATGTATAAAACAGTAAAAACAGAGAAATGTTGTTGCGGTTGGTGTTGTGAAGAACCAGAATGTATGGTAGCAGATGCAGTAGATGTGGTTAAGCGTTGTATGAAGTTGCTGGTGAATGCTAGTGAAGGCTGCTGCAGCTGTTGAACATTGTTGAAATACGCTGGAGGAAACAGAGGCCGTGTGAGGGTCCAACAGAACAGAAAGAGGGTGCAACAGAACAGAAAGAGGGATGAAGGACCAACAGGACAGTAGGCAGTCGAAGGGGAGAAACAACTAGCAGAGAAACAGTCATGCTAAAGCATTCACTGTGGCAATGAGAACATAAGATTGAGCAAAAAGTTGTTCTTTATACAGAGTTTAGTGCAGCTAACAGTAGACTGACTAAAGCTGTGTGAAGACATTATCAGAGAGCACAAAGACTATTGGAGATTCTGTGTGGACAGTATGGAGAGTTGTAAAGACTTCTCCATAAGAAGATTGGTTGTCATTGATGCTGTAGCATGGAGACTACAGTGAAGCTGTAAACAGACAGAACTCAGTAGAGAAGAGTTCTGAGAGCAGAATATTATTACCAAAAGTGTCTTGACAAGATTGGATTGGAGTCCTTGGGGCTGGTGTCTCAGAAGTAAGTAGGATTGGAGTCTTTGGGGTTGATGCCTCAAAAATAGGAAGGATTGAAGTCCTTGGGAGTTTGTTCTCCTAAGTCCAAGATTGGTGTCTTGTCGAAATAGAGTTGGTGCTCTAGAGGTTGGAGCCTCACCAAAGTCCAAGTTGGAGCTTGGCAACTGATTGTAACCATCTATATATTGTATCTATTTTACTGCACAGTTTATATTAATAAAAGCATTTATTCTTGCTGTTCACCTTGTGTTCTAAATATTTATGTTTTAACTGGTAAAACAATAGTGGAAATAAGAAATACTGATTCAACCCCCCTCTCAGTATTTCTAACAATGTAGCCCACTTTAAAATTTCACGAATATTTTTGAAGGCTTCATTCATTGCGCTGCGATCTCGAGCCTTCATTTGCCATACAAACAACTTACGGCTGCAAAGATGCATAGAGATCCTTGAATTTCATTGCCACATAATGGTAAGCTTGATTGGCTAGTGAGTGATTGTTGTGATGCACCTTCATTGGACTGAAATCCTTATACCTCTCATTCACAGTAAGTGGCACTTTGTTGATCTTCTCTTCAAAAATGCCATATTTATTTAGTAATAGAATGAATGGTGTATCATTGTAACATGAATGCTTCACAACATTCTCGAAGAATTCTTTACAAAAGATCATCTTATTTTTCAAGGTATTGTTGTTTTCAACCCACATTTGGTCATATTCACTCATAGCAACATATAAGAGTACAACTTGTACATTCTCAAACATTTCTAGCCACTTACATCCTTTATTTAATCCTTTAGTATTTACTCTAATAAGTTGATACTCCACAGGTGGCTGTTGGAAATACTGGGGGGGGGGTGAATTAGTATTTTCTTTCAATTGTTATTATTACCAATTTAATTCTTCACAATTTAAATAGAGAAATGTATAAGTATAATTTTATTGAGTAAAATAATAAATACAATATAAATGTGTTCCAAGCTCCAACTTGGTTTTGATGAGGCTCCGACCTCAAGGGCTTTGACCCTATCTTGTCAAGGCACCAACCTTGGATTTAGGAGCACCAACTCCAAGGACACCAATCCTTCCAATTCTGAGGCACCAACCCCAAGGCCTCCGACTCTATCTTTCAAGATGAATCAGGTCAAAAGATTGTCCTCTCACTCTGTCTTCAGCTTCCTTCTTCGCTCGGCCTTCAGCTTCTACTGTACCTTTTGCGTTTGCCAGACCTTCGGCTTCAACTGCACCTTCTGCGTCTGCTAGACCTTCGGCTTCCTCTGTGTCTTCAAGTTCATGAGTTGTGAACTTTTCTTGTTCTCTGTGATACATGCCTGATACGCCTTACTCAAGTGAAGCGTTTCAACTTGTATATATATATGTATGAGTTTTGCCAATGAATCAAAATAACTAATTCAAAGGTGGAGGGGCCGACTTGTGCATGAAGTGGTATATTAAAATATATCGGAGGGCCTGCCATGTCATCACCTTACCCCCGCAATCGCAACCTTCATGAAAATCCACATTAATAGAGGTCCCCACACGCCACGTCATATTTTTAATCGCAATTGCAACTTTCATGAAAATCGAAGGTTTTACAAGTGTGCACATGCTTTGTCCTCCGATATCAACATCATCGATATTCACATATCAACATAGTTAAAATCATATAATGGGTGGTCCCACCTGCCACATCATCACCTTAATCGCAATCGCAACTTCCGGAGGTCTTCTCATAACATAGTCGATCCCCTACTGCCGACGAAGCGGATGTGGTATACAATAAACTGTTTTTGGTAAGCTTGTTGGGTACACAACTCTATTGCAATCCGCTGTCCGTTGTGTCCACACCCTTATCGCAATCGGCGTTTTGACATTTCTTTGAAATGTGCAATTCAATGGACGCGATATCATATTGAGTCATATTATAGTGGTGCAGTCAGCTCCGCAGTAATATCAGTTTTTTAATGTGACATCCCTTTATAACTTGCAATATGAAAGTTCCGATAGGCGGATGCGATATTACATAAAGGTATCTTCTAATGGAGCTATTGGGTCCACGTATTATATCGCAATCTATGGTTTGCGGGACTTCGATTGGCACATGGATTAAAACGGACTATGATCTAAGAGTTGAATATGAGATCGACGACTAGGATTGAGTGCGGGACTTCAGCCACGATCAAGGAAATTTGTACTTTCCTACCCTGCAGTTGTTAATCACCGTCGATCTAACAGATCTGTCAATCTGACGATCCAGATCTATTCCTCTGCCATTCTTCTTCTGCAAGCACTTGGGTTTGATCTCTGCCGATCATTTCTTGACTCCATTATATTGCAATCGGGGGTTTGAGCAGTGTTTACATAACTTAATATAATAGAACCTCTGATAAGATTTCTACCGATATTATATATTGTCGAAAGGGTTCCCATGGTTTATTACTTCCTCCGATATGGCTCCTCCGACGTTTTCTTCTTCGCTCCTCTGATATCATTGTTTCTCTTTGTTTTGTTGATGACACTTACCCTTGGGCATATGCGATAACCTATTTCCTTGATGGCTTTTGATGAACTCTTCCTCTTACTCTTTGGCTTCATGGCTTCTCCTCTTTACTCTTTCTCCTCTTTTGATGGCATCCGATATCTTTCCTCCTCAGTTCCACTGTTTCTGTTATGTCTGTATTCAATCCTTGGATCCTCCATGCGCAGCATTATGATCAATGGGCATCAATGGGCAACCACACATGTCACAAGAATTTGCCATCACAAACACTGCCATATTGACATCAATGACAACCTAGATTAACAATCTCCCCCTTTGTCATTGATGGCAATATTCTTCTTCTCTCCCCCTTTGACATCAATGGCAAAAAGGTGCACAAGAACTCCTCCTGTCGAACTGCTCCCCCTGTCATGCAACATCTTTATGAATCAACTTAATGTGATGTTAGAGAAATAACCGCCATCTTTTGGTGAAGATGTTCAAATGCTTCTTGAGGAAGAGTTTTTGTGAAAATATCAGCTATCTGCTCCTTAGTATTGATATATTCCAAGTTGATGTTTTGTTCAGCTACTTGTTCACGAAGGAAATGATACTTGATTGGTATATGTTTGGTCTTCGAGTGCATCACTGGATTTTTGCTGAGACTGATAGCACTTGTGTTATCACAGTAAATGGTGATTGGTTGATTGGTACCTATGTTGACATCTTTCAGGGCTTCCTTCATCTATAATATTTGAGTACAACAATCTGCAGTAGCTATATACTCAGCTTCAATTGTAGATAGTGATATGGATGTTTGTTTTTTTCTGAGCCAAGATACTAGACAATCTCCTAGGAAGAACGCATCTCCACTAGTACTTTTTCGATCATCGACACTTTCGGCCCAATC
Organism: Pinus taeda; assembly: GCA_000404065.3. Classification (NCBI taxonomy): domain Eukaryota; kingdom Viridiplantae; phylum Streptophyta; class Pinopsida; order Pinales; family Pinaceae; genus Pinus; species Pinus taeda. Next base: position 22,210 of record APFE031202418.1, read on the forward strand.
AGCATTGGTGTATGCAGTCACAGTAAGAGTTGAGCTCTTAGGGTACCAAAGACCAAAACCAAGAGTTCCTTTCAAGTATCTGAGAATTCTTTTTACAGCCAACAAATGGGATTGTTTAGGAGCTGATTGAAATCTTCCCACCATTCGTACTACTTGCATAATGTCAGGTCTCATAGTAGTTAAGTATAGGAGGGCTCCAATTATTGACCTGTAATGAGTTGCATCTACCGGAGGAGAGTCATCATCTTTGCTTAATTTGCAACCTGTGGTCATAGGTGTGCTCATGGGTGCACAGTCTTCTATTCCATATCTTTTAAACATGTCTTTAAGATATTTTGCTTGAGATATGAACATGCCTGCCGTGGTTTGAGATACTTGTAGTCCAAGGAAGTAAGATAACTCTCTTATCATCGACATTTCAAACTCTTTTGACATATTTTGAGCAAACTCAGGGCTCATCTCATCATTATTACTAGAAAAAATCAGATCATCAACATAGACAAGAGTGACTAGTAACTTACCCTCATCCATCTTTATGTATAGACTACTTCCTGCCACCCCCTTCTTGAAGCCTTGTTGTTGTAGACAGTGATCCAATCTTGCGTACCAAGCTCTAGGAGCTTGTTTCAACCCATATAATGCATTTTTCAACTTACAAACAAAGTCTTTTCCTTCTGCTAGATTAAACCCTTCTGGTTGCTCCATGTAGACTTCTTCCTTGAGTTCCCCATTCAGAAATGCTGATTTTACGTCCATTTGATAGATTTTGAATCCTT
>APFE031202428.1:0-11349 GCA_000404065.3 Pinus taeda
TTCATCAGGGGCTTACATTGATACAAAGTCCCTAACTTGTCCCACAAAGCCTTTGTTGTAGCCTCCCCTAATACATCCAACAATACTAAATCTATGAGACACAATCATATTGTGCTCGTCACCTTTTGATCTAAATTTCTCTAGTCTTCTGCGATATTCTTGTTGGTGTCGTACATGTATCTACAGTAATCCAGTGATCTCTATCCATTAATAGATCCTTCATCTTGAGCTTCCAGCTCAAAAATTTGTCCGTTGAATTTCTCTAACTCTATCTTTCCATTATTCACCATCTCCTTTCACCACAAGAATTGATCACGCAGATCTCCCACTGTAACGGGGTCTACCATAATCCTGAGCAACAAACCCCTCAGCTGCAAAGGCATCCCCTTGAAGTAGAAGCTTCTCTGATATTAAATGCAGGTTTTAACCCTATATAGAAATCACCTGCAAATAGATTTTCAAAACTTGAAAATATAGAATGGCGAGAACATAAAATATACACAGATATTTTCTCCTAGAACCCAAACCAGGAAAACCAGATTGATTCTTCATTATATTCCTTTCCATGTTAAAATACATTATATATATGTTGAAGCATTCATAAACCTCAATCCATTAACCCTAGATTATAACATAAATTTAGTTCCCTTGACTGAATCTACAAAATACCATGGAAAAAAACCATTATGCCCAAAACCATGTCTAAAAACCATGCACAAATCCATGGGTAGGTCTGCCCACCATCCTTGGGTCCTCCCCCCATCCTTAGGTCCTCCCAACTATTATTGGGTGCACATAACAAAAAAAATCTTGGGGCACTACCCTGGAGCCTTTGCAAGGGGGCTACCACCCCCTTGCACGTAGCCCCCCTACGTCGCCCCATGTTGTGCCCAACACAACATAAAAATACTCGAGACTAGTCATAGAAATAATATCACACACACCCAATACCTCAAACTTATTTCCTAAGATCACCATCATTTTTTGCTTGCCAAGAGATTTTTGATGATATAAATTTCATCCAAATCTAAACTTTGGACACAAAGTTATGGACTTCGAAAGTTTCGTTGTTTTATGCCATGTCAACAATTGTACAACTGACAGATAGCTGACAAGTGACAACCTTGTGCCCACAACTCACCACCACATTATTCCATGTCATTTGATACATGGTTGACATGTGGCAGTCCTAAGCCTAGGTGTTACCATCGCATTGAACCACCTTCAAAATCCATGCATATTAGCTACCCATTCACATTTAGATTTGAGATTTATTTTTCTATCGCTACATTATTCTCCATTCTTCCATATTTTACTATGGTAAAAGATTCAAATCTCTGTACATCCAGATCTAGCAAAATCCTAAAAGGCCATTTGTTCCAATAAATAGGATTTATGGATATCTTCTACAATGAATGATTCATATCTCTGGATATCCAAATTCGAGACAATCCTAAAAGGCCATTTTTCCAAAAGATCAAATTTCTTATATGCGGATATGAAAATCCAAAATATTCTAAACTCCACATCACTAGCCATGACAAGCACCTCATTAATTTCCATGATAGATCTTCCACACCATAATGCCATGTAAGCACACCATGTTGGCAAATGACATCAACATGCAATGTCATCGTATCTTGGCATTCATACCTTTTTTGTGAGATACATTAAAGTACCACATCACTCCTCTACATTAGAATTTCACATCACCAAAATGTTTGTGACTCTTCTAAGTGGAATCCATGATCAGGTGATCAAATTTTAGCTCAAAAATGAAATTGCCCATAAGTCTTGAAACTAGCGTCAAGTCGAAGTGCTCATCATTCTGGGTCCAACGACATCACCTCAATCCGACAACATATACTCAAGTTATTGCATTTTGATCGTTTGTCCCAAAAACTAAAAAATGAGAAGGTTTGTTGATTGGGCATCTCACTAAGCTTTTGTACAGCTGAAATCATCCAGGGTGACGGTGAAGGTACAGACCAATTGAGTGATGCCAAGTGTCAAGCTTCGGTTTGTGCAGGTTCCCATGTTTTGATTGGGTCATTTTATATGTGGTGCACCAATTAGGGTGTGTCATGTGGCCCAACCAGAGAATGCCATGTGGCACCCCATGATAGGCCAAAATTTGTTAAGGGTTTGGATGGCCTAGGAAGGGCTCAAACCCCCGACCTGTAGTTCGACAGTCTAGCGCCTTACCACTATGCCCTCACGATGGTTCTTACCCGTATATGGCACTGGCTTATTTGAATTTTACAAAGGGAGCATATGGGAGGAGGGGTTGGGTTGTCAGCCTCGGCCCCCGTTCACTACACCACCATACAACTGGGTGAAAAAGGTTAAGGGGCTTGGTACCTTAGCCTAACGCCTGGTCACAGTTTTCCCACAAGACCTCAGGCAAATTTTGGAAGGCGTTAGGTGAAGGTCGCAACGGTAAGCTCCAGGTCTAGGTCACATGGGTGCCACAGGACTATGGTAAGGGCTCAACAGATGGGCGCTAATGAAGGGGTCCATCCCCTGGCCATATGGCCTCCACCGTGACCATGACAAAAGCACAAGGGGGCTACAGTGGTAAGGGCAGGTCATTGGCCCGACCCTCGACCCCATGGACACCAACAGGACCACAACCTCGTAGATTAAGGGGCAAGCGGTTAGCCCTGTGCCCCGGTCGCATGGCCCATGTGGCCAAATTATTCCAGATAAGGGTTATTAGGCAATTTAAGTATCCAACAAATTGTGCCTTCGGTGGGTGGAGTTTTCACCTCTATAGCGGAAAACAGGGTGGATTTGTAGGATAGTTAGACTGTTGGTCTAATTTGTAGGACATAAACTACAGGGGGAGCTTGTAGAGCCATATCTTTGTGAGTTTTTGGCCTTTTGGAGCTCAAGAAGAGTCTACCTAGGGTGGAAATTATGGATCCAATGGTGACCTCTATTTGTTGATTTGAGCACATCTAAAGGAAATTTTTGCAGGTTCAAGTCCATGGGTGAATGTATCAATCAGTGCTTTGGAAGAGTTCTTGAAGGTGTTTGAGCATGGAGAAGACGTTGTAGGGGTTTTCTTACCTTCAGAAATTTACTGCAGTAGTTGCTAGTTGCAGTGTTCAACTCTTCTATACTTTTTTCACTATGTCTTGTTGAGGAAATTTTTCTATTTCCCCTTCAATGTGGAATTGAAGTGCTTATATGATCATGTATGCTCATTTTCAGATGGAGTACAGGGTATTTGTAGGAGACACCATGTGTTGTTGATGTTTTCATGACTGACTGTAGGTTATCATGATGTTTATGTGAGAGTTATTTACAGGAGAACATTTCCTTGAAGGGGAAATAGCCACATGTTTTATCAGCAAACTTTTATGTACTCCTTTTCCACAGAATATATGGAGCGGTTTAGCTATGTTGGCAGACCCAGAGATGTAGCCCAGGAGGGGTGAACTCTGTCACCAAAGCCTTTGTTCTACTCTTCATGAATGTTTGTATGATTCATGGATGTTGTGTTTCTAATGCTTAAGTTTACATGTGAAAACTAACTCATATCTTGAAGAGACTTATTGGAAAACCTATTTTGTGTTAAGACACATTTTTCCTTACAAAGCGTCGGAGAACGATCCATGTTTTTAGGAAGAGGAAATTGACCTCTTCGTCCATTTTCAGATGACTCCAAGTCATATACTGCTTAATTGGCATCCATATATGTTTGTTTCCATAAATTCCACTTATTAGAAATTCTAAATTCTTAGACTTCCTCCATTATTAGAATCCAAATTCCCACACTTTGACACTTGACAGAATTTGGTCTTTGGTATTAATAGATTCTAGATGCCTCCAAATTTCCTCACTTAACAGATTCAAGTATTTATATTTTGACACTTGACAGAACGTTGCCTTGGGTAATTAACAAATTTCATATACCTTCCTAACTTGATAGATTCTAGTATCCAGACTTCGGCACTTAATAGATCTTGAGTGTCAGACTTCCACATTTAACAAAGTCAATATCATTTAAATTTTTTGAATTTATGCCCCTTTAGTCCCCTTCCCACTAGGCCCATGGTCACAAACCTCGTTGGTCTATATTGTTAGTGACTAAGAACAAAAATTCCAATTTCTAAATTTCCAAAACAAGAAAACTTTCACTGAGCATCCAAGTCTATTTCAAAGGATTAAAACTAATTTTATTGAGGAAAATACTTTCCTAGAAGACTCTTGAAAGTTTAGGAATATTCAAAAACCTCTAAATGCATCAAAAACATCACCCATAATTAAAACACTTATCAAATAATATTTGTAAAATCACATGGAATGAAGATAGGAATCACTCGAAACTCCAAGAATGAAAATACTCAGTTTACACAAGAATTATTATATCTGAAAGAGAAGAGACTCGTAATGTTATACTAATAGCTTGATTCTTATCTTTTCAATTCCAAATAGAATACAATGAAGAAAATACATGATTATATATTAAGCATTCTTTGTATCGTCGTGTAGGAAATTTTATAGTTTTATTAATTCAAATTATAACTTGACAATTTTCTATTTATTTACCCATAGCATACTCAGAATTTATAACCATAATAATATAATGAATTAATAAAGGTAGAAATAGAAACTTATATCAATACGATAAGCCTAGCAGACTTAGTGATTTCAACCCAAACATAGGTAGTTCTATTGTATAATTGCACCCCTTAGCTTGGCTGTGATACCCCAGGGGTGAAGTAGGAACAACGGTTTTGAGTTAACTCTATAAGAAATTTAACCAAGAGAGTTTCCACTCATAAGTTTTTCAAAGGATATATAAACTAGAGGCACCCACATTACCTACCTCTCAGAATACAAGCGGACTTCCTTCTCTACTTCTCAGCACCTCAAAATCCTCTTCTTCTTATGCTTTTTAGAGAAGAAATAGAAAGCTCTAGTTAATGTCACAAAACTTCTTACATATTTTCCTAGTTTCCTAGCTCTTTCAACAAGTATATACACATATTTTCATGGCTCGTTTGATCTATAAATTCCTAGAACTTTTTTTTCTGCTCTTCTTTTCTCTACAACATTTTTTTTCTTTCCTTTTTCTCAACATGCTTCTTCCTAGAATTTTCCTATGCATTCCACCTAACAAGAAGTTCCACTCTCTTCTTTTTCTTGTTCCAGGAATGTAGGGGAGACAACTTGCTAATATATAGGAGTGATGCCTTAATTCTATGAATTATTTTTCACCACTATTTGTGACTTAAATAAGGTGTAGATGATAAGGAAAAATAGATAGAGAAATAATAAAGAAATCTCTTAGACCATGTTACCTTTCCCTACTTGTGGTATCATAGCCCCTATAGGCGCTCATCGTCTGCTAGTCTTGGTCATTATCATTTTACTATCTGCAAAAGTAAAATATTAACAATGCCTACAATAGCATGGTATATCTAACTCATGGTGATCAATATAGTAGGAAATACAAATATGCATGCATATTTTTAAAAGAAATTTAATTGCAATTTTTTCAAAGGAGATAAATTGGGATATTACACACCCTTTTGTGTATGTGTTGCTGTAATGAGCTAGGGGGAGTAATATGGATTTAAGCAAGTAATCAGGCAAGGCGATATTGTGACAAATCATAAGTAAGAGTAAGGTGGAGTTAAGAAAGTCATGAGACAAGGTAAGGTTGTGAAAGACATTACTTTTAGAAGCTAGTATTAGGTATGAACATTCAATTGATATGTTGTTTCGAACAAAGTTTTTTCAACACTACAGGAGAAGTGGAGGACTTAAGGAATTGAGTCACTTTATCTTGGTGAGGAAAACCATGTGTAAAGTGTTCCTCATTGCAAATCAAGAAAGGATATCGAGGCTTTCGTTTCTCATCAAAAGACTGATTTGTTTTTTTATCCTGCGAAGAGGGGTCTTTCTTTTTCTTACCGTTTCCTTTCTTCTTGCTTCTAGGTTTTTGTTGAGAATTTCCTTTATCATATGAAATGAAATTTATCTCAGAAGAAGAAGCTGTAGGAAGGTGGGATTGAGGATTTTGAGCAGATGCAGGTGGAGAAATACCATATGATTTACTTGTCGTCTGCATGCTGGTAGATCTAATAATGCCAACAACAACATGAGATTATTTACCTGGCATAACAGGGAGAACAATATTTGAAGGTCTCAAAGCATTTTTTATTTTATCATAGAGCGTGTTGGATTGGGCATAAACCAAATCCAAATATTTCACATGAGGAATTACTTGCTCTTTAGTCATGATTCCACCTTTGGCCACATCTTCTATTATGGGTGCCAACAGAGATTTGGTAAACCATTCCACAAGAAATTGATTGGGAACATAATTTTTTACCAACAGACAACAAAACCTCCACTCATGAATGTGATTTGAAATGTGAGTGGAATCAAATTATTTGAAGTTGGGTAATAGTTTCATTCTAGTTTTGTATCTGATGGGAAACTAGAAATGTGTGAGGAAGGTTGTGGCTAAAGTGCTGAAATAATGGAATGAAGTTATGGGTAACTCAATATACCATTTAGCAGTGGTACCTGTAAGAATTCTTTGGAAAAGACAAAGTTGAATAGAATCATCATTAAGGGAGTTTGATGAACACCATATATGATACGTCATGACATGCGTTGATGGGTCTTCTCTTGGATTCCCATTGAATTTAGGGATATCAGAAGGAAATTTAGTAGGAATAATCAACCGCGAAGGCGAATGAGTGATGGGGTCATTGGTGAGCCTAGCAATGTGGAAACTCGAGAGTGGCTACGAAAGGAAATTGTCGATTAAAGTTCAATGAAGGATGACTTGTATATGAAGAAATAACTGGGTAAACAGATACTTGCATTCCTAGATAAGGTGGGATCTGGTAATAAGGAACCTGACAATCAGAATAAGGAGGATTCTGATAGCCAGAGTACAAGTGACCTTGTTGACTAGCCCTAGCATAACCATGAAATTTCTAGCCTTGAAAAGGCACTTGAGGAATACCTTGGTCTATACTATTTCCCGATGGAAGTTTTCGTTGTCCCATGATAAAGAGGGTTTAATTGATGTTGTGCCATACTATACATAGTCTATCCTAATGGAGTTTTAGGAATACCTTGTGCAAGTGATTGAGATTGTAAAGGAACTTGTAAAGGATTAGTAAGTGGAACATGAAAGGTACCAGATACCAAAGGAACATGTTGACATGCGATCACAACTTGTATAGGTTGAGTTACATGAATTTGAGATTTTTGAGGTACAGATTGAGGAATATGAACTTGAGATGATGGCACAGGTTGGGAAACAAATAATGAAGAAAACATTGGACTGGGTTGAATGAGAAAAGTAGGTTTCTAAACACTAGCATCCATCCCAGGATAAGGAGGACTACAACAAGGTTGGTTACCAATTTGAGGTACACCAACAATAGGTCCCCCCTACCAACGGAGGAGGGGATGATGGAGGTAACTGACCCCCTTGCGGAGGGTGCCCAACATAATGATAGTTAGTATGTTGAAGAAGACCGTTCACACTAACATAAGTGATCAGAAAATGATCCTAGATGACTTTTCACTCAAAAGTGAAAGTCAAAGGATGCTTCTGAAAATACTCCCATTGCATAGATCTTTTCATTCTGAATATAGTGCAATTTGAATTGGCTAAAATAGACTTTGGATGAAAGAGTTATTGCAGAAAGAAGATTGCCATTGTCCTTTGGAAAGGAGGCAAATTCTTATAAAAATGGGCATAAGGCCTTATATGGGAAAATCACACTGGAAGGGTTAATATTAGCCTTATGTGCTAAAAACCTTTGTTAAGCACTAAACCTTCATAAAATCACATTTTGCATTGAAATTCAGATAAAGCATGTGGGCAGTAGTGGCTAAGCATACCTGAAGCATTTATAGAAAATAAACTAAACCTTTTGAGTTCCAGAAGGAGGGAAATAAGCGGTATCTTGGGTAGGCTTCAAGAAGTAAGTGGTATTGGATGGGCTCCACCCGAATCCATACATTGGTCAACATGTAGCATGCAGGAGGAGAGAGGAAACCGCTTTTTCGGGCGGTTAATCCTCGTGTAAGTTATGCGCCGAAAATGACTGTCAGCCATCGGATTAGAGGTAGCGGATCAACAGTTAGGATATGATCAGAGTGATCAACAATCGGTGATCGGTGATCCTTGATACAAAGGGCCAATGCGTGTGACTTACGATTGTGATCAGGCCGTATTGATAAGGAAAATATTCGCTATGCCAACAAGGGGAACTAGCCTGATTACAGACCCCAATTAGATTTAATTTTGTTTGAAATGGCTAGTTCCGGCAGGTTTTAAGGGATCCTGTATACTATTATATGTGTTAAAAGATTTCTTCTTGGAGGAAGGCTTTAATTAAATCAACAAAAGAAACAACTAACCTATGTGTATCAAATCCTTTCTATGCTAATTCTAACTACTTATGCTAGTCCTAACTATTCTAATCTATCCTGCAGGAGCATAACAAAAGGAAGTTAAACATCATATATAAATTCCAAGTCCTAATGAATCAATTACTGGTTCACAGATGAACTAGGCTGTATTAAATATTTATTGCAATCTGATTACTTATACAAGAATACCCATTCCTTTCCATACAAATAACACTTGAAACTAATGTTTAGCAAGGTTTCAAATCAACAATCTTTCATGAAATTAACCATGGTAACAAATCATATTTGAATGACGAAGACTAGTCCCGAATGGTCTGTTATCAATATGCACAAAAACAAAACATATTTATATTTATGCCAGCGACAACAATATGATTCTAAACACATGAAAGAAAGGAAAATATATCTGAAAAAGTCTCTTTCTTGACCAAACTGTCTTCTTTATTCACAATAAATCAAAAGTTGTTCTGCCCAAAAAAAGTCCTTCTCTCCTATTCGGAGGTACTACTTATGCTGCTGGAAATGACTCTCAGTATTCCCTTCACTTTTCACCTCCACCTGTTCTTTTCAATATACAAATCAAAATACACAGAGGTAGAATAGTCAATGTCACTGCTGACATGTAGAAGGAATATCTGCTGCGATGCTTCCTTTTTTGGGGAAATGAATGGATGTTGATTAAAAGGGAATGACTGCATGTCATCCCTTCGCACCTATATTGAGCGGACATTATTCCCTATCATTTCTTAAAGGAAACTGAAGACACTGCGCTCATCATTCCCCATATGACATGATTGAAGGTTTTTTTGGAGGTAATAAACTATTGATGTGTCGGCGTTGTGCTTCCTCTTGACATGGAGTGTGCCTCCATTATGCACTATGGAAATTCATATATCTTTCTGCAGAACATCCCTTTGCAATATGGACACCTGTTATAGATCCGATACAAAAACATATGGTAATAGAAATAAACCCAAGAAATAACAATATTTGAATATAGAAATGATTCTTTATTAATCAAAACCATTAAGGTAGGGCAACACCATACATTCACTCCTTAAGGAAGGAGAACACTCCACAAGCCATATGCCTGTTTATACAATAATCCTTGACATCTCTCCATGTGGAGTCTCTAGCCTCTATACAGGCCTCATACATACAATACCATGGGTCATTACCATGTTTCCCTCATACCATCGAACTAATACCATGGGTCCATTACATTATTACTAACTACTTGTGGTCCCTTACATGATATGGGTAACCACCTTATTTATTACTATGACCCATCCCAGTATTACATTATTACCTTGGGTACCTCCCTTTGTACCCCATATGATCCCCCTAGGTATATAACATTCCGCCCCCCTTAGCATGTTTTGTCCCCGAAACATGGGAAGAACACAAATAATAAGATCTACTCAAAAGAGTAGTCCAATGGTACCATGCACGTGCATCTAGCCATCCAAGAGAAAGGTGAACCCTCAATCTTGCTAGTGCCTTGCTCGCTTGAGATGGAAGTTGACGTGGCAGCTCTTCTGTGTTGATGTGTAGTAGGTGGATCTTTGCTCCTCTCTATCTGTCCTGCGGGGGTGGCTAATTGGTTGCCATCTTGTTGTTTTTTGTCTTGCAGGGTGATGTGGGTGATGATATGTTGAAGTTTTAACCCACGGTGTCTTTTTCTTTAATTCACCCCTTACTGGAACCTCACTATTATGTTGTGGTGCCTGCTGTGGTGTCTTATCTTCCAATATTACTTTAACCACTGAGCCCTCATCTGATGTATCAACACCTGTAACCTTTTCTGCTTTAGCCTCTCTTTGTGTTTGATTGTCGATCATCACTGGCTCATCATCTGATATGTCAGTCCCTAGAACATCTTCTGCTTCAGTGTCCTTGAACTCTACCTGTTTATTAATGGAAATATCGTGTAATGTAATTTTCTTCTTTTTATACCAGAGCTTTAAGAATTTCTTCTGCACGTTAATATTTATAGTACCCACTGATTCCATCCACGGGTATCCCAAAACAACATCCATATTATCCTTCTGTGAAGCATAAAAATCACCATGCAACACATACATATACATAGAAATCTTCAAATCCTTATACACTTGAACATCCTCATCATCCACCTATGTGTTTTCAATGTGTTTTGATGGAACTTGCAATTTTTTTGCCAAATTAACATTGATAAAATTATGCTTGCAACTAGGATTTATAGAAACAATGATCTTTCTCTTTCTGAATCAATCCATGAACCTACAATAAAGAGATACGAGCAAAATAACCCTTTAGGTTTCTTGGTTTCCTTGTTTCCTGTAAAAATAAAATCTTTGCTAGGCTGTGTGTCTGTCTGTGTGAGCTTATCCACAAGATCAAATTTACGGTCAAAGTGGTCACGAATAGTTTTTACGAACATCTCCCAAGTAGTTACCCTTGGATGGCATTTTTGATGACACTGCCACCATTGCCATCTTTCATGGTCCAAGTACCTTTTTCCTGCACTCAGCTGAGTCTCATCATCCATGATGTAATTCAATCTAAAATATTTCTCCATTTGTGCTAGCCATCTGGCTGGATGAGAGCCATCAAATTTATACAAGTCCCTCAAATTCTGATCTAGGCCCGCCATCACAAAAAAAATTGGCGAAAATTTGAAATGGCCACAATTCAGTCAATATTGCACAGAATCCCTATTATGACCTATTTTTGGAAATGGAACAACCATTTTTCATCTTTCCATGTGGTAGAAATCCTGATCTAGGCACTGGAATTGCTGATCCACGCTGCAATTGTCCCGCCATCACAAAAAATTGCTGAAAAATAGCTGATTTTAAACCAGTGATATCTCCCTCATCCGGACTCCGATTTGACTGATTTTTTTTTTTTTTTTTTTTTTTTTTTTTTTTTTTTTTTGGGTTTTTTTTT
>APFE031202428.1:11369-136256 GCA_000404065.3 Pinus taeda
TACATTCACTCCTTAAGGAAGGAGAGCACTCCACAAGCCATATGCATGTTCATACAATAATCCTTGACATCTCTCCATGTGGAGTCTCTAGCCTCTATATAGGCCTCATACATACAATATCATGGGTCATTACCATGGTTCCCTCATACCATTGAACTAATACCATGGGCCCATTACATTATTACTAACTACTTGTGGTCCCTTACATGATATGGGTTAACCACCTTATTTATTACTATGGCCCATCCCATTATTACATTATTACCTTGGGTACCTCCCTTTGTACCCCATATTATCCCCCTAGGTATATAACAACACCGATGGTGGAGAGGTGTCATCTTGATATAATTCTCCTTTATTCGTTACCGCGTCCACTCGAACTTGCCTGTAGAAATAATTCATATGAAAAATATGAAAAACATGCTCACAAACAAAGCTTGCATTTAGCCACAATTTCTATTTAATCCTACAACGTAGAGAAAGTATGATTATTAACCCACAGAACCTGCTGTGACATGTATTTCCCTTTTCCCACAATATTCGTTTTACTCAAGGATTGCTTAATCAATGCATCAAAAGAGGACCATTCACTTTACAGGATTTTCCCTTGAAAACCCGGACCACAGCCTTTTATCACAATACACAGGAAAACACGGGAAAACCCGCGACTGAGCCATAAGGCTGGACTTCAAATAATATATACCTGGGCATATAATTATCGTCGGGTTTTTTAATTGCATAGTGCCTTATGTTTAAGCTTTGGGATTTGCCGATTGCGACTTGTGATTGGCCGGACCCGAAATATTTATGTGTCGCAGTTCATAATCCCCTCGGGTCCACCATATAAGACTTTCCTTTGAAAACTCAGACTAGAACACTTTATCGAAAATAGAGGGAAAACACGGGAAAACCCGCGGCCAGGTCATAAGGTTGGATTTGAAATATTATACACCCGGGTGTATAATTATCGCCGAGTCCGCTCATCGCCCCTTCGCATATCGCATGGCCTTCACTTTCGCTGACTGCCGATTGCGATTAACGATAGGCTTCGGACCCGAAAATATATACGAGTCCGCCATATCCCGAAACACCTTGTGTATGGGCCTCAGGTTCTGCCGATTGCAACTTGCGATTGGGGAGCAGACACGACATATATATATGCCACGTTTAATAGTCCCGGCGGGTTCGGTATATTGCAGTATGCTTTATGTATAAGCCCCAAGCTCTGCCGATTGTGACTTGCGATGGGCTCCGGACCCAAAATAGATATGCTTTATGGTTAATGACGCCAGGGGGTCCAGTGTATTGTGGTGCGTGTTTCGTATTAGTGTCGATTGCGATAAGCGGAAAGGGTGAGTTATGCATGCTTTGTGAAGCAAAAAGAGTTATAATGGGAATAAAGATGCGATGGAAGGCTTTGAGGGGTAAAGAGTGGGGTGATTATATATGTGGGCATAGGGCACCATGAACATTTATGAGGATTGAAAGTGTTCCGATGAAGGATATGAATGAAGGGCTAGACTGTGTTGTGAATGAATCATGCAGCAGAGATTTATTAAAGGGGGTATTGACCATTTAGAATTGGAGCTTTGACTCGGCACAGAATTAAAATCCTTGAGATAAAAACAGATCATTCGGAGAAGTGAAGGATCAAACATCTAGGGGACCCATTCAAACTTGCTACTAGAGCATGTTTTAATAGGGTGGTGGTTGTGGCTACAACAGGCCGATAAGCGATATTGCAATATGCCGATGGTTCGATGGGCTGATTGGTGATATTGGCGATTGGTGATCGAAGAACCCTCGATACCAAGGCCAATGCACCATGCAACTTGTGATAGCAATATGCCAATAAAAGGTGGGCCCGATGGGAATTATAAGCGCGAATGCATAAAATTTGAAATCCAGTTTATTCGGATTTTCATTGTATTTCTCGTATATTGAGTTTTTCACCTCCCGCCTAAGCAATTACGATATGCTAATAGAAGGAGGACCCGATGGGTTTATAGATGCAATTCTATATTATTTGAAGTCCGGGCTAAAGGCCCATGATGTGTTTTGCAGGCGTTTTTCTGTGTATTTCTGTTATTTAGTTATCATGTCCAAAGGAAGGCAAAACAATCGGGTTTCCCCATGCTGACGATTCCTTTCCATTGTAAATGGATTCTTGTGGTGAAGAATCAGGATTTCCATGATGGAGGACTGTAGCCGACGTGTTACAAATGCATAGAGCACACAATTGCATAAGGGGGCTGAAAGAGCGCAAGCTAGAGCGAGAGCCAGAGAGCCAAAGCCAGAGCCATAGAACTAGAGCCAGAGCCAGAGCCAAGAGCCAAAGCCAAAGCGAGAGCCAAGAGCGAGAACCAAAGCCAGAGCTAGAGCAAGAGAGCTCACAAAAGACTTCTAAGAGCCATGGAGCCGTAGTGAAGCTACAGAACATAAAAGATATCAAATGATCAAGTTGTTGCTAGTGTCTAGAGTGTGCTGAAGATAGAAGAAGGCATTCTAGAGACAGTTGAAATAATTCTGAGGGAGTTAGAGAAGCTAGAAGCTCAAGAAGCTCAAAGCATTGACTGAAGGAGTCGAGTCAAGAGAAGCCTAGATCTGTCTGCAGAGTGAGAATAGCTAGTGGGATAAGATGGCATTCTAAACCCATAGGTTCAGTGTAAACCAATGGAGTTGAGCATGGAGCTTGTAAAAGATTTCAATCATAATCCCAAAGAGCCTAGTTGAGTTAACTAGAGCTCAAGGAGATGTAGCCCAAGAGGTTTGGGTGAACTCCATATTATATTGTTGTTATGTGTGTTTGTTTATTTGTTGTTTTACTTACTGTCACATGTATTTAAATATCAGCATAAGCAATAGAACTTGAAGCACTTAACATTTAAAAACAAACACAAGCATACACCTATTTCAAGCACTTTTTAATTCCGCAATTGGTTAATCATAAGGTGTTGGAAATATTTAAGCTTTGGAAGTGGGAGAGGTTATTGTAAGATGGCAAGAAGCCTTTAGTGCCCCATTTTCATATCAGGTGGTATCAGAGCTTTAGATTGATTAACTCCACCTTCAAAGAAGGTTATATCAAAGCTGGTTATACAAGAACAAGTGGTATCAGATCATAATTCTTGATTGATAGAGAAAAAGATTGCTTGTTTGAAAGGTGTTTGGGCAGTCAAGGATTGATTGTTTGCTTGTTTGTAGACTGACTATTGTTTGAGTTTGCAGAGGTGAAGGGAAAGCTATTGATAGCTCAATAGAGAGGAAAAAAAGGAAGAAGGGCTGAAGGCATTCCTCTTATCCCAAAGGACCTTAAGGAAATCCTTGAAGCACAAGAGGTTTGTTGCAAAAAGTTGCTAAATAAGCTCTTTATTAATCTTGTTTGAAGTTATTTTGTTCATTGGCATAATGACAACTTCTACAAGTGAGTCCTCAAAATTTTGTTTCTTCAAAAGATTCTTTGATGAATACATGAAGCAAGACTTGTTCATCATGATGGACAAGGTGAGAGAAGTGTATGAGGATGGAAGGAAGAGCAGCATACTTTTCGAGCTGTTGAATTCCATGGAGGAAGAGAAGCAATTTCTTTCTGACAAATTGCAAGAAATGGAGAGGTAACTTGATATTGCAAATATGAACCTGAAAAGGATGCATGAGTTGGAGACACAACTCCTTGTTGCCAAAGAAGCCTTGGTCAAGTATCAACCTGAAGAAGAGGTAAATAATTCCAGTTTGTCTTCAAATTCCTCTAAGAATGTTTATGTTGGTTCTTTTGAAAAATATACCAGAGGCATAGGTTCCAAGTTAATGTCCAAGATGGGCTATGAAGGGAAAGGCTTGGGTAAACATGCATAGGGTATTGTTGAGCCAATAATGGTTGAGGAAAGGCCTAAGTATTTGGGTATTGGCTATGGACAGTCTTATGGAGAAAGCTCCAAAGCTGCCATGAAGGCCATTGAAACAGTTCCAAGAAGGAGTTTCATTTCTGGTCTTCTACCTCAAGAGCGTGAATATTCTATTCATGGAGAATGCAATAGCTTGAAACATCATTTGCTAGATGCAGGTGTTCATAATCATGCCTTTGAACATAAGAGTTGTGGAAACTTTGAAAACCTTGAAGAGGTTGATGATGTTCCAAAGGGAGCCACTTCTTCATTCAGTTCACCTCCTCAAGAAGGCAATAAAGGTGAAAGAGAAAGGTATAAATCTGGTTCTAATCATATTCCTTTTGATTATGTTCAGCATGGTAAATTTCCATATAAGCATTGGAAAATAATTGCATGTTCCTTTTGTGGTTTGAATAACCATAATGTTTCTAGATGTTGGAAGAGAATGGCCTCATATAGGAAACTTTTGAAGGAAAGGAAGCAAGAAGCCAAAGGTCCATTGGACAAGGCAAGTCATGTTGTCAAGAGGACGCACATGTGTTGCACTTACTACCATAAGTAAGGACATGTTGCTGCAAAATGTTGGACTCTGGATCCAACAATGCTTCCACGAAACTTGAAGAAGGTGGAAAGAGAAAATGGCAGGAATGGAAAGGAAGTTTCCATCACTGATGTGTTTCAGGATGATTCACATGTTGATGCTAATGTGTAGACAAAGGTAGCACCTTTGAAATGGATTGTTAAGAAATGGTTAGAGTTCTTATCCAATTAAAGATTGCATGTCTTTTGATTTGATGCATCTATTTTCATTTCTTTGCTGATGGAATGCAAGTTGTAGGATTTTACCAAGAAGGTGAATGGAAAGGTTGAGTGGGAGACTCACTTTATTGCTGCAACATTATATTCATTTCAGCTTTGAAAGTATAGTGTGCTTAAGCGAAAGTTGAAGGATGAAATGCATGTATAAGCATGATATGCATTAACACAGGGATGTTGATGATTTCTTTGTATTTGAACATGTATTTGTAATTAACATGAAGGGTTGATTTCTTTGTTTTAAACATGCATGTAATATTGACTTGAGAAAAGTTGATTTGGTCTCCAAGACAGAGATAATGATG
Source organism: Pinus taeda (assembly GCA_000404065.3). NCBI lineage: Eukaryota > Viridiplantae > Streptophyta > Pinopsida > Pinales > Pinaceae > Pinus > Pinus taeda. Next base: position 16,378 of record APFE031202428.1, read on the forward strand.
AAGTGTTTCATCTTTGAAAAAGCATGTAGAAAACATGTAAAGACATGCTTGACTTGAAGTGTCATTTGTTTAAAAGGCATGTTTTGTGGGCTTGTTATCTAGTCCATCATTTGTATGCAGATGTAAAGACATGGAGGTAATTCACAAGATGTGAAAATCTGTTTCTTTTGTTAAAGTAGGAGTTTAGGCCATCCATGATTTGTCTATATTTTTGTTGTTGTTAACAGTTGTTGTTGACAACATGTCAAACAGGTACAAATGAAAATTTTGTGAAGCAGATGTAACTTCACATTTGTTTGAGCCACCTAGGATCAATGATCAAGGAAGAGAAGTTCAAACTACCTTCTGTGACCATCTCAGCAGGAGTTCTACATGAAGTGAAGGAGGAAAACAGTTCTTCCCAGGAGGACCAACAAAGGCTTTGGTTTAGAGGCACTATGCAAGGCAAGTGTATGGAGGCTGAAAGAAGAGGGTGTAGTTACTCTCATTTACTATTCAGATCAGTTTGTCAGTCTTTTGGAGACCAAAATTTCTTTTAGTTGGAAGGCATGATAGAAAATGATCCTAGATGACTTTTCACTCAAAAATGAAAGTCAAAGGATCCTTCTAAAAATAGTCCCATTGCATAGATCTTTTCAATATAAATCTAATGCAATTTGAATGGGCTAAAATAGACTTCAGATGAAGAAGTTATTGTAGAAAGAAGATTGCCATTGTCCTTTGAAAAGGAGGAAAATTCTTATAAAAATGGGCGTAAGGCCTTATATTGGAAAATCACATTGAAATGGTTAATATTAGCCTTATGCACTAAAAGCTTTTGTTAAGCGCTAAACCTTCATAAAAGCGCGCTTTACATTGAAATTTAGATAAATCACGTGGGCAGTAGTGGCCAGGCGGACCCGAAGCATTTATAGAAAATAGACTAAACATTTTGAGTTCTGGAAGGAGGGCAATAAGTGGTATTTTGGGCAGGATTCAAGCAGTAAGAAGTATTGGATGGGCTCCACCTGAATCCATACATTGGCCAACACGTAGCACGCAGGAGGAGAGAGGAAACCACTTTTTTGGGCGGTTAATCCCCGTGTAAGTTATGCGCTCGAAATGACTGTCATCCGTCAGATTAGAGGTCGCAGATCAATGGTTAGGATATGATCAGAGTGATCGATGATCGAAGACCAGTGATCCCCAATACAAAGGGCCAATACACATTGCAATTTGTGATTGTGATCATGCCAATAAGCAATATTGCGATATGCCGATGCTTCGACGGGCCGATTGATGATTGGAGAACCCCCAATACCAGAGCCAATGCACCATGTGACTTATGATAGTGATATGCCAATAAAATGTGGACCCGATGGAAATTATAAGCATGAATGCATAAAATTTGAAATCTGGTTTATTCAAATTTTCTTTGTATTTCTCGTATATTAAGGTTTTGACCTCCTGCCTAAGCGATTGCGATATGCCGATGGAAGGTGGACCTGATGGGTTTATAGATGTTATTCTATATTATTTGAATTCCGGGCTAAAGGCCCATGATGTGTTTTGCATGAATTTTCCTGTGTATTTCCGTTATTTGGCTGTCACAGCCAAAGGAAGGAAAAACGATTGGGTTTCCGCACGCCGACGATTCCTTTCCATTGTAAACAGATTCTTGTGGTGAATAGTCGGGTTTTCCATGATGGAGGACTATAATCGATGTGTTACAAATGCACAGAGTGCACAATTGCATAAGGGGGCTAAAAGAGCAAGAGCGAGAGCTAGAGCTAGAGAGCCAGAGCCAGAGCCAGAGCCAAGAACCAGAGCCAGAGCTAGAGAGCTCACAATGGACTTATAAGAGCCATGGAGCCGTAGTGAAGCTACAAAATAGTAAAGAGATCAAATGATCAAGCTTTTGTTGGTGTCCAAAGTGTGCTGAAGACAGAAGAAGGCATTCTAGAGACAGTTGCAAGAATTATGAGGGAGTCAGAGAAGATGGAAGCTCAAGAAGCTCAAAGCACTGACTGAAGGAGTTGAGTCTAGAGAAGCCTATATCTGTCTGTAGAGTGATGATAGCTAGTGGGATAAGATGGAATTATAAACCCATAGGTTTAGTGTAAACCAATGGAGTTGAGCGTGGAGCTTGTAAAAAATTTTAGCCATAATCCCAGAGAGCCTAGTTGAGTTGACTAGAGCTCAAGGAGACGTAGCCCAAGAGGTTAGGGTGAACTCCATATTATATTTTTGTTATGTGTGTTTGTTTATTTTCTGCTTTACTTACTATCACATGTATTTACATATTATCATAAGCAACAAAACTTAAAGCACTTAACAGTTAAAAACAAACACAAGCATACACCTATTTCAAGCACTTTTTAATTCCACAATTGAATAATCATAAGGTATTGGAAATATTTAAGATTTGGAAGTGGGACAGGTTGTTGTAAGATGACAAGAAGCCTTTAGTGCCCCATTTTCAGATCAATAAGTGCCAACTTGTTATTCAACTGTCTGTGTAGGAGGAGGAGAAGGAGAATGTTGAGAATCACTCATAAGAGAAGCACCAGATGGAATTCCTGAAGTGGATGACATGTGGGATGTCCATAAATTGGAAGATGCACTAGAGAAGGTACCATATAAGGATTGAGAACCTGGTGGGATGGACGGGCTATCATATAGATGTGCTATGGTGATGTCAAAAACATAGATGTGGAAGCGACATTTGAATTCTTAACCATAGTGGTAAATGGAGACTCGGAATCCATATCAGTTCGATTCATGGTCAATAATCCCAATGTGGATTTGCACGTGAAATCCATAGGTAAGTCAAAAGAACCAGGTAAAGCAGTTTGTTCAAGAGGTGGAGGAGGAAGAAGAAGATGGTTTGGATAAAGGAAAAGTCACTCCAATTGAGTAGAAGGATGAGGCTCTTCTTGTATGATCTCTTCGATAATCACAAGTCTCGGTGGAAGTGGTTAACTATCGGGGGTGAGATATATAATAGGTGGATCTGGCTGAGACAATGGAAGAGAGGATGAATTACCTGAAGTAATAGGTAAAGATGACTAAGGCTCCTCAGGTTCAATGACCTCAAGGAACAAAGTTTCATGTAATTCAATATCGGTTGTGCCAATTTTACCGACAATAGTAGATGTAACCTCAGGTTCGGTACTCAAGGGGACAAATGATTCTAGTTGATCAGATTCAAGAGGATGACCAAAAGTAGTTCTCGAGCTCCCTGATTTGATAGTTTGAATACTTTTATGCTTCTAACGATAGCCAGGAGTATCCTCTAGTGGAAGAGGAGGCTTATTTTGCATTATAAACGAACGAAATAGTGGGGGACATTATTTTTCCACATTGGATAGTAAATTTTATTAACACAAAATGAAATAAATAAAAAAGAGGGTAACCTAGGCATACATAGTTACCAAGCAATCTTGAACTTCATTATACACCTTGGCGAACCAAGGACTTAACGTACGACAACTAATATCCCTATATGTTGTGTTATGTGTATCACAGTTTACAAGGCGACATACTTGATTACCTATGGATGGATAGCGATCTATTTGGGACTCACAAAATATATGTGATGATACGTGGGAGTGAAATCCATAGTAGCACTGTCTAATGCATAACCGTTTGACTAGAGTGTTCCCATATAATTTACATGCATGGAGCACCACCAATATACCCGAAGGTATGTGGAGTATGATCCTATACACTCACATATGTGGAACAAGATTTCACCCCCAGGACGCAACACTAGAAAGCAACGACAACTCCTACGTTTAACAACATCAGAAGACATCTCTAGCCTAGACCTCTATGTATTTGTGTTAATGTTACAAATGTTCCTTAGGTTGATTTAGTGAATTTTAAGTTTATATTGAATTAAGTTTCAGTTTTATGGCTCACCAAAAATTCAATTGAATTCCAGAGAATGAAAATCTAGGTAAGGAAGGGAATATAAAAACAATATGCAACATAGAAAATGAATAGACAAGATGCTCAAGACAATTCCCTATTCATGCAACTGTTCCTAAACCAATGTAGATGAAAAACCCTAAATGCCAATGAAATATTTTTTCTTTTCACCACAATTAATTTTCAAAAATGAGGAAAACTAAGATGTAAAGTATAATCACTGATTCAAATGCACTTTTCATAATGAGGACTAGAACAAAAATTAATCAAGGTGATCAATGATCAAACAAAACAAGTTTGTAAGCGACCTAATGGTAAGAACAAAGAAAAATCAAAACCAATTCTTACCAGATGTAATAAAACACAAACGAAAACCAAATGGAGGCTTCAAAGAGACCTCAAGATGCTCAAGACTTAGGGAAGGTTAGCTAGAAGTAGGCTGATCAAATCAACATTAAGAAAACAAGGAAAATTTTGTGCAAAAGAAGGGATCAATGTAGGTGCAGAAGAGGCACCAGTTCTTTGCAACATAGGCACAAAGAGGTCCTAGGTGGGGTGCAACGCTCTGTCAATAGACCAAAGGGTGCATTGATACTGGGAAAGAGGATTCCGACACAAAAATTACAAACAAGACTCAATGCAATCACTTCCTGGTTTGTTCTTGGCTAGTTAAAGTAGCAAAGGTCTATGATAAAGGTAAATAAAATATAATGGACAAAGAAACCACCAAGGGAATACACCATTCCCTAAAGGAGTCACCAATTTGTTATGAAAGATTTATGACTGTAGACAAAAATATCTCCCCTAGGTCTGGTGGCTAACCTAGAGCAACAAAATGACAAAGGACCCAATGTTTTCCTTAAAGAAAGTAGATGAGGGGAATAAATCTACTTGGAATATGTCGTATGTTTTTCTCCTTCTATGGCTTAAATTCTCCAATCCTGACTCCAGCTACGAAAATTAGAACATGCACAACCAGACAACACAAGGCAAGAAACTACGAGATATATGTAGCATCATCTATCTAATTTATTCAATAGATCAACATTGTATTGAAATATATGAAATAATGATATCACATATAGAAAAAAAATAAGTCTTTGTATTGATATAAATGGAGTGAGTTACAACCATAAATAGTTATCAATCTTGTATAAGATCTCCTCCAAGTTGTTGACTTTTCCTTCCTGTTATAGCTCCAAATCTCACTCTTGATATTTGTGATGCTCCATTTATGGCCTAGGGCAACCCCTCCTTCCAGACCTGGTCCAAATAGTTAAAAAACAATGTTTTACTCCCTATACGCGACATTTCCTTGAGCTAAATAAGTGTGTACGAGTGTCTGGGTATACCCAACCCGCATATATGTCTTAAAACACATAAAAAAATTAAATCTCCTTAATTTCAGGTGGAGATCATGGGTTCTACCTGTTGATTACCTATTAGTTCCCATGGCCCAACTGGTCCCAACGAATTCCCAACTAAAAAACTACTTTGGGAGAAGTATAAAAGGCTTCAATGGGAAGGCCTAAGGAGGGGAGAATAGAGAGAAAATTACTCTGCTGAGATTATCTCTAATCAGGTCTAAAGATCCTTGTGCTTCTAGCACTCCCCCCATTACAGGAGACCATTGTTTCCTTGACCCACGATGTCATTTCACTAGTTGAGATATCTTTGTATGAGTCATGGAAGGAGCCTTTTGAAGACTTTGGATTGGATGGATCCAGAGGATGGGTCCACTTAGGGCTAGTGAGAGGAAGATTCAAGTGATATCATTCCTTGCTTTGTTTTAGTTATCTGCAATAAAGAAACATTTGTCTTGTTCCCAAAATTAATCTTCTTCATGCATATGATGTTAATGTTATGGTTTACGTATGAATAACTGTTTCAATTGTATAACTCACTACTTTTCAATATGTTATGAAGTTGATTTCTATATGATACTTGGTCCATATATTGCTATTCTTCTTTGAATTGGTTATTTTGCAGGTCTAAGGATCAAAAGGAACTCTAAGAGGGTTTGGATCCTCGCTAGATCTACCCAAATGAAGGACCCCTAGGTGCACCTCTCTTCGCGTAATTTGCTTATTTAAGTATCATGGCTATGTGGAATGCTTGTTTTTTACTGTAGATAACCCCCGCTCTGCTAGGGTGCTGACCCAAAACCCTAGGGGACTTTGTCCCTCAATAGAATTGGCGACTCCACTGGGGACAATAGTATTGTTGTTCCTAGTTTGGGTTATTTTAAGCCAATCAGGGCTCAGCCATAGTTCTTCATGCTGTAACTGGCTTGTTTGTTCCTGTAGGAATTTAGAATTTATGTTTAAGCAGTTTCTTTAGACCTCTTTTTTGCTTTTTCTTGTGAACTGTCATATACGCAGTTTTGTCAGGTTGTAGTAGCATATGTACGCAAGTTTCCCCATATGAACCCACATATACGCAGGTTTCTTTCGGCTGAGTTGCGTATACACACAACTGTGTATTGACACAGTCGCGTATACCCTAATTTTTCAATATTTTGTCAAATCTTACTATTTTTGAAGATTTTTTTGCTGGTTTGAGGGTTTCCTAAGCAATCAATTTTTGTTGTTAGTATTTGGTTTTCTAGCAAGTTTCTGATTTTGAATTCTCCCTTATTGTGAAAAGTTTTGGCCTTGTTTTGTTTTGTCGCAAATATCATCATTTGTGTTTGAGCACACGAGATTTCTTTCTAGGAATCTTGGTTGTCTGGTCTTCCAAAGCAGAAAAATTGGTTTCAATCTTCGTGACAAACTTTATCTTTGTGCTCTTCTTGCTTTGTGTCAAAACTGCATCTTGTGGCCATTTTCTTTTCTCGCTTTTTGAAAGTTTTTGAGTGACGATTTTGAAAGTTGTCTTTCTTTGTCTTTTGATCATCGTCACCAAGCTATTTTTGCTGCTTTTTGGTCATTAAGAGCATCTTGAAACACCTATTTTGTTGAGTTTTCACCCATTTTGAGTTGATAACTTGCAAAGTGTTTTTGTTGCCTATCTTTTGGTCTCAAAGTTTTAAATAGTATTTGGAGCACTTTTGAAAAGTTGTTTTTTGTTTTTTCTTTTGAAGAAAACTTCTTGAAAACTTGGTTTTTGCTTTCTTTTGCCTTGTTTTGATTTGGTTTCTTTTTGCGAGCGAAAGTGCATTTTTGTTTGTCTTGAGATTTGTTTTTAGTGTTTGGATGAAAATGAGCATTAGCAACTTATATTCTATCTAAACATATTAAGTGGCTATTTAGAAGTGATAAACAAGTTACTTTCATTCTTTGCTTTAGAGTAGTCTTAAGTTTTTGCATCATCATATACTCATTGCATTAGAATAGTTTGCGCATCTTTTAGAGCATGCATAACTTTTGTTAGTTTTTGTGAGTGTGAAGCTTGTTAAAAGAAAATAAAAGAGAAATTTATTTCTTTCTTAGAAGTTCCTTAGAACCTGGTAGAAATTTCTTTCATCGAAGAACAAAATGATTGCATCTGCATATAATTTGGTTTTTATTAATTTATTTTGCATCGAAAAACACCACAAGTTTCATTTCCGTTTATCCCTTGACTTAAGAACAGCCCATTTAAAAACAAGTTCTAACTAAAATATACTAGAGCTTTTTCATATTGTCAATTTACACACACCAACAAGTTTTAGGATATTTTGGGCCTTGGAATAGGCGAGTGGAGAGAAAACACTCCAAGGCCACTTTAAACTGTCAAACATAGAAGTTTGAATAGCGAGTGCAAATCCAATAGTGTTAGGGAGACCAGGAAAGCTCTGGATGTGGGAGTTAAGCATGAGGGTTTTTGAAGATAAGGAAGAGAGATACCCCCTCTCCTACTTGTCAGATCTTACCTGTTTCGCCTAGCTTCTGACACGAGTTGGTAACCTTAGTTGCTTCTCCTAGGGATCTACACAGGTGGCTACGGAGGAGAATCCCATGACACCTGAGGTCAGCATTGTATCACTCTCAACAGTACTTTTGGAGGGCACCCTTGCGAAGCTTGGGGGCTTGCATCAGCACAGGATGTTGTTTGGAGGTCAACGTAACTTCCTCTGATACCTTCGCTAGTAGGCCTAGGCCATCATTATCCCAGACTATCTTCAGAAGACCCCTACTTCACTTTCTTGTATTTTGGTGTCCGATGCTCATCACTCGGAGCGGAAATACTTGAAATGTGTTTGACTGGCTAATATATTTTAGGGACTTTTTTAATGTGTGCTCTGTGCTCTTAGTTGGCCAAGCTTTCATTTTTTGAGTCTTTAATTAGATCCTAATAAAAAATTCAAAGTGGCTGACCAATTGTCTAGACAGTCTCAAAGACTTCGTGGTCTTTCACCACCTAATTTAGAGCCTTCTCCTAGAAGGTGCAGAGGCAATACTACCAGTGGGTTTCACCTGGTGGCAGTCGACGCATCGGGGATTGATCCTCCGCTTGGGGGCATTTGTGTATAGGACATGCCTAGTACTACCACACAGCTAGAGAGGAACACTCCAGTTCTCTCTCGAGTCCTCTTCCAGTTGGAAGATAACATTGAGGTAGAAGAACTCTCAGAGCCATTAGCAGCTCCAAATTCTCCTCTACCTTCTGATCATTTGGACATAATAGTATACATTGGGAATATGATGCATAGACCGTCAAGTCCAGGTCAAATCACACACATCCCTGCGATGACCACTACTGGGAGCATGGCATCTACTGCGAGTGCTACAGGCACGCAGACTCCTATATCAGTACAAGGGGAGAAACCATTTGGGTCTACTGTTAGCACATCTTTGTTTGGGTCTACTTCCATTCCATTGACGAGTGGAAGTTCCCAACCGCATGCATCCAGTTTTGGATTCTTCCCGTTTGGCACCCAGTCACAGGGTATTCCGTCAGTTCTGTTCAATGCCTCCACATCCATGATGAGTGGCTCGGCTTCATTTTAGGGTTTTCCTTTTGGAAGTGGTCATATACCACATTCCAAATTGATGATAGGATCTATGCCTTTTTATTCTATAGATCAAGGCAGTAATCCTTTTTAAGGTTGGACTAACCCTGCGGTTAGTGGCATAGGAACTAGGAATCCATTTTTGGCCAGCAAGGGAATACGCCGTACTCCACAGTTAGTTCATTTCGAAGTATTCCTCCTTTAGCTACCACTTGGAATCCTTATCAAGGGTTATCGACTCCTTATAATGCTTTAGGAGGGAACTTCGCTGGTTTTGGAGGTGTTTCGACTGGAGTTGGTCAAAATCTTAGTTTTGCTGGACCATAGGGGTCACCTTTTGGTTCAGCGGGTTTTGCGAGTTACTTCAGGCAACTTGGTGCCTTTCAAAATCCAGGCCAATCTTTTCAGAACTTTGGGAACTCCACCCAATCTAGTTGGAATCCCCAAGGTCCTCCTAGGCTTCCTTTTCTAGCAACGTTGAATTTGCCAGATATCACGAAATTAACAAATGATCTAATGACATACAATCCGGCCTAGCCTCTGATCCCAACCAAACTCCCATCAGATATTCCAAAGTTCGAGGGGAAGGGTGGTGAAGACTCGGGTGACCATGTAACCACATTCCATTTGTGGTGCTCATCAAACTCCCTCATCGATGACTAGGTTAGGTTGAGACTTTTTCAATGCACCTTAACTGGAAATGCGGCCAAGTGATATATAGAGTTGTCAGGGGGCAGATTCACATCTTTCACCAATTCGGCTAACATTTTTCTAAACCATTTCCAGTTTCCTATCAGTTATGATTTCGGAACTAAACTTTTGGCCAATTTCCATCAGGATACATCAACTCACATTTCTGATCATATTCAGGAATGGAGACGAATAAAGAGGCTCATTAAAGCTGAAATTTGCCTGAATACCATCTTGAATGGTTTTTAAAATCATTACAACCTAAGATTTCCAAGGATGTCTCTTTGTCTGAAGTCTATTCTGAAGAGAAAGCTGTTTTTAGGGACCAACAGTTAGAATTGATTTACTCTCAGTCTAGGATTCTTCAAAAAATCTTTCCTGATGCTCCCGGGATTAAGGTTGATATAGCCAAATCGCAGTCAGGTCCTCATGCGGATGGTATCGTTGGATCGATAGACACCAATGCGGTGAACTTGTTGAGCCAATTGTAGCAGTTGTCTTTACAAATTGCTCCTACCAATCAGGTCACATCGTCTAACTCTTCGCCTTCCCAACCCTCTTCCATTAATGCCGTCCAATATTCCAACCCTAAAGAAAATCAAAATTCCAATGGGAAGAAGAAAGGAAAAGGTAAGAAGAAGAGTCAAGATGGAAAAGCTGACACAAACAAATCCTTCAATAGTGCTGGTGAGGGTGGAAAGCAGTCCAAAAGAAAGTTAAGTTTCCATGCAAATTATGCAATGGAGACCATTTGACTTATCTCTGCCTCAAAACTCAAGATGCTCAGCACTTGTTAGTGCAGCAAGGGTCTTCTAGCTCTCAAGCTGTGTTAACCAACCCTTTTCCGAAGGGCAACAATTGCTTGTTGGTGCAAATTCAAATCCTGGTACCTCTCCAGGGGGAAACCATGAAGGGGATAAATCGTCAAATGTTTTCATGATGGGTTCCCACGCTAATGTGGCCACACGGTCATGTGATTATGGTGAAGGTGAAACATCCAAGGATAAATTAGTTCTTGAAACTACCAACCCATTTCATATTGAGTGACCCTCTGTCGAGACTATACTTAAGATATCGAAAGGTTCCACTAAACGCGCGACTATCAACCCTAATGTTAGGGTAGCCAAAATTACTCCATTATTGAGGATCTGGCTCAAAGTCCATGTGTTATGTTTGCTTTAGAGGTGCTCTAGTCGTGTCTTGCTCAAAGAAGTGCCTTGCTTTTGGCAATGGGGGCAGTGGATCCAAATAATTCTTTAACTCTCACTTTTGATATGCATAATGTCAAAAAGCGACTTCCTCATCATATGGCTTTCTAGATAAAGTCTACTTACCGTAAAACTAATACTTTTTGGATAGTTATAGATGAAGGATCTTCCATGTGTGTCATGTCTATGTCATGTTGGAAGGCCTTTGGATCACCTTTGGTTGTTCCTTCACCTACCCTCTTGACAGCGTTTTATGGTCATTCTCATAGGCCATACGGGATTATCTCTACCTTTCCAATCTGTGTTGGAGGAAAGGTCGTTAATATCGAAGTAGAAGTCATCGATACTAACCTAGATTACAATCTCCTCTTAGGAAGGAACTGGATATATGAAATGGATGTCATTGTTTCGACTTTGTTTTGTGTCATTTTCTTTCCTCATGAGGAGAAAATTGTTGAGGTTGATCAATTGGATTATTATCCAATTGATCCATGAGCAACTTCAGACTCTATTGTTCCCTTAGTGGATAACCCCCATCTGCCTACTGAGAATCTAGGAGTCAGGATGTACTCTTCGTTGATGGGTACTTTTGATCTTCCCCATCCTATAGCTAGAGTAGATACAATTTCATCCTCTAAGGAGCCTTTACAAAAAGAGTTTGTTCAAACTCATTATTTTTCGGATCCTGGAATCTTATCTTCATCTGTGACCACATATGATGATGGCAAGGTGGGTGAAATAGAATCTACTATGTCTGCAGTAGAGCTTAGATATGAGTCTATTGATAACTCTATAGACAACCATTCTACTCCTTTCTCTGGGGAGGAGTTGGATAGTGATGTGGTCCCTACTGGGACCCTTAATTCCACTTCTGCTTTGGAGTGCATAGATACAATTTTTCCATATGATGAAGCGATATTCGAAGTAATGATGGCTATAGATCGACCATCGAAAGATTTACATCATCATTTATTTGTCCGTCGTCCTTTGCATGAACTTGGATCTAGGTCCTTAAGTATACCTACTAGTGATGTTTGTACGGTTCCTTTAGCTCCAACACAGATGTCCGCTGAAGGTAATATATTGACTGGTTCAATGATTGTACCTATAAACATCCCTAGGAGCAAGTTGGCGGAGCCCCCTGATCGGCTCTACCTTAAGAAGTACTTTGCTTAGTAGTTAGGAAATGGCTTCTTTGTATATTTTGTATTTTTGTACATATCTCATAGGGAGTTTTTTGATATCAACACCTTTTGGTCTGCTGTGGCAGGTGTTGATGGATGACTTGGTCTATTATGGATTTGCCGATGGTTCTAGTCAGCACACTTGGAATCTTGCTTCCACAGCTTGGGTGATCTACTATTCAACTGGTCATTTGATGGTATCAAGGGGAGTATGCATTGTTCCTGCATCAAATAATATGCCTAAGTATATTGTCGTCATTAATTTACTATCCAAAGCTATTTCTTATAGAATCAATTCATTGGTAGTCTATCTCGATTCCCAATTGATAGTGTCACAATTGAATAACATTTATCGGGTAAGGGATCCATGTTTATATCGCCAGTATTTAAGGGTGAGGTTGTTACAAAGATAATTTACTTACATTAATTATTTTCACATTCCAAGATCTCATAATTGATTAGCAGATTCTATCGCTAATCAAGATTTAGACTGGCACATCATTCATTCATCATACTAAAATCAAGCATCAAAAAGTTGAAATTGTATATATATATCATAAAGCATCCTGGGTATACATTAGTGTGTCCAAAATAATATACAAAAATTGGGACTCAAATGCCCATAATCATGTCCAGTACATCTAATGCCCCGGCTCAGGATGAGTGGCTAAGTATGCGACTACTGCTTTGGCCACACTCCTAAGAGTCTGAAACCAATCTTGTGGCATTCCAACCACGTGACACTGCATGTCTATAGGGAGATCCTCTATAGCCTCCATCGGTAATCGGTGAGTTAGTCTCACCAAGTGCCATCGAACTGTGTGTAGGAGTCACTCTGTATCAGCAGCCGCCTCTTCGACACCTTGGCCGCGACATCCATGTCATGGGAATCCATCTAGTCATATTGGCCCAATATCTGGAATATGATCATTACATTAGTCATTTGAATCCCATCAAAAATATTTTTCAAAGTTCATCTTAATATTTGAAAAATCATAAAAATCATAAAATCAAAAACATTTGTTACCTATATTGCCCCATGCCACTTCTAGTGGTAATGCTAGATTTGGATCTCCGTAGAAGTCCAAGCCGATATAAGGGTAATCATCCATTGCGATGATTTGCTGCTCCCACTAGGAGAAGAAATCATCGTCAAAAATTGTTAACGGTACATCCCCGCTGCCTAGTCGTTTCATTAGATCAGCCCACCCGCCCATTCGTGGATCTCACGGGCTACTGATCAGAACTAGTACTCAAGGGCGTAGTGCTAGGACCCTCTCAAAAAACAAGGAGCATAGAATGGTCCCATACCTAAAGTTTATGGTCTGGCCCTTTTTAATAGATGATAGTTGGCTCTTCAAGTTGGTGAGAAGAGTACACCAATCAAATACTGTGGTGAGACAGTCTACCACCAAGCTCATGGCAAGACGTGAAGCCTGGTGTAAGGAATCTGATCCATTCACTCTGGCTATAGTGAACAAGATGATCCTTAATGATAAACTCTCCATGTTCTTGATTGGAATTTGGCTTCCAATATTTTTTGGATGATCCGGGCAATATATATGCACATAGTCCTCGATAGAGAGGCTAACTCATGATCTGCCCGTGGAATGTACTACTTCTCCCCTTCAGGAAAGGCCTATGATGAAATAGATATCCTCAATCTCTATCCTCAGTGGCATTTGATCAATCATAAATGAGTCATCCTCGATGCTCCAGTAGTGAATGAGCATTTCGAGCATGCTCCCTTTCCCTCCAAGTGACTGGCATCCTGAGGAAAAACTAAGTTTGGACCGTTAGTTTTTTATTTTGAAGTTTAAACGGCTTATACGCGGGTCTGTTTCATACACAGTCGCATCTAGGGCATGTGTATATGTAGGTTGCATATAGCTAACCTGCGTATATGCCACGACAAATTTTTTGACATAAATTCAATGGTGAAACTTGAATTAAAATTCTTAAAACCAATCGCAAATTATACAAGATAAGTTTAAGGTTTGCCTAGTGATTTTGGGAAGATTTGAATGGCCAGATTCGGCAAATGGCAAAGCTTGCTTCTTTTTCTCCACTCCTTGTGCTCTCAACTCAAACGGTAATGATGGTGAGTCAAAAAACTATTTTATAAGCTTTGAAATGTCAAAATTTTTCAACACTTGGTTTTGTTTTGTCTCATGTAACTTTTAACTTGGGAGCTTGGAATGTCGAGAATGGTTTGATTTTTAGGACATTTTGGACACTTTTTTGACAGTTTCGAGTCGGTTCCATGACTGTTGATCCGTAATGTTAGGTATTGTTTTCTCACTGGCATATAGGTTAGGGAAGCCATTTTTCCGTTGCATTATTCATACTAGCCTTCATTTGTCGATACACTTGCCGTAGGGTCAATCCCATTCTGTTATGGTTCGTAAACCATATTCACTTGCCAATTTTTTAAATCACAGCATGATGGTAGAGCCATCCTTTTCATGCGCATCATAGTTAGCACCTCACTGACATTTTTTGCCCATGATGCTTCGATTTGAGTAGGCTCGGGAGTCCTCTGTAGTCCCACCATGACTTATGCGATGAAGACTCATTCCTCTTTGCTTCTTCGCTTCGTTCTGGCCTTATACCCTAGAGGCTCCTTCATGTTGAGTTGTACTACTGTATTGCATTTTGACCATTTGCACCTTTTGGCCTTGAGCCGGCTTCACTTGGACTCATGTTTAAGCCACTTTTTGACTATGTCCTCTGCAAAATCAAACTTTCAATCCCTTAGCTTCTACAACTCGACACCCTATGACCCGTGGAAGGAACATACATTTGAGTGTCTTTGACCAGTTTCCACCTCCCTGCATTGAGCATAGGATTATTCCAATCCCATGAAATAGATCATCTACTTCATCGAAACTCGTTCTTTCCACTATACTATAGCATTATTTTATTCTTTTTTCAGCTTAAATAAAAAGACAAAAAAAATATATATTCCAAAAAAGAGCGGGAATGGAACAATATTTCCACTTATTGTTGGCAGCTAGAGTCAATAGTGTCACCCTTGAACAAACCACTAAAACAAAGTCTCCTTCATTTGGGCGGGATTTAGTTTGACTTAGGTACACGTTAACGTTGTTATTGATTTAGTTCTCCTCCGGTTGGTTATCTCTTCCAATCATATGGAGAGTTCGTTCGTGCCTCCTACATGACGAACTTATACAGAGTCATCATATGTTGCCACATAGTCATCATTGAGTCATTATTTTGTTCAAGGGAAGTTAACCTGACTCGGCCTCTCTATAGTGTCTCTTGACTCATTTTTCAGTCAGGCATCCCTGGTTATCAGTGTCTTGTCTATCGTCACATCAGTTATATTGGTCCTTTACTTGTGCCGGTTTGAGAAGGTCTCCATTTACTTCTTGCTGATGGGTCTTGCCCTTATCGATGATGACATCTTTCTCTGAGGACAGGCCTAGAGCCGCACCCTGGCCCTATTTTCATTATTGATAGGTCAACTTGTGCTCAACATCGATTAGTATCATGGGTCTTTGAATGAGCGGTTTCCCTTATGTTCGACATCAACTTACATTATCACACATTGGGCTTCATGTAGTACCTTGCTTTCCATTTGACACTATTGGTGGATACCTCGCCTCTGTGTCAGCTTTCATTATTGGTTAGTTCAGAGGGTTTCTATTGTGCACTGGCCACATCTTGTGTATGTCGGAAACGTGCTTCGGTCGGGTTACTACATCTTTTTCATATGATTTTTTCCACATTATTGGCCTGCGGGTTAGACTCGTGTTATATTGATGAAGGACGCCTTAATGCCTTCCTTCTAGCATATCTTTCCCCATCGACTATGACTCATTGCTCTAGGGAAAAGGTCTAGAGTCCATTTGGCAGTACCTTGGGGTTTGCAGTGATCAGTGGTAGATCCTTTGCTATCGAGAGTGGGAAACCATCATTGTCTCTTGATTGATATATTCTTACAGGTGTTCGACTTCAGCTCATCTATTCACACTTGTTAGATTGTACTGGGTATGTTGACTCTCATTATCATTATCGGTGAGTAGTCTCGCATTTCTTAACAATATACATCAATGACTGGTAATCAAACAATTTCTCACATGGTCGACTTCAGCTCATTCATTCCCATTGTGTAGAAATGTACCATGATGGTCGGTGAAGACCTCGGGTTGCATCAGCATTCATTGGTTCACTTGGCAGTTGCTCCTGTTGCTGCTAGTTGATACCATTCCACTTATATGTTGCAGTCATTCGTGGCGACATTCTATATGCTGGCACCCAATTTTGCAGTGTAGTGCCATCTTATTCCATCATGTTCATTTGGTACTATTGGGATCAGTCTTTGATATCAATGATCAGCTTCATCCTTCAGCATCATTGACATTATTATATGTGATATTCAGACATGTACTTGTTCGATCATGATCAGATGATCCATTATGTATTTCCAGTTTTCTATACTTGTATACTTAGTGGATCCGCTTGTACTTGATATGTGGGCATGCTTTACTTTCTCTGAGCATGGGTATGCCCGCCTCAGATAGTGTTTCTTTCTGATCCCCTTTTGTGGCTTGGGAGGCTAAAATCTGGTGAAGTCCTTCTCAATTTTTGACAAGTTTCCTTTCCATGTACTTAATACATTTCGGCCATCATGTACCCCTTCTGACCTCATATATTAGGGGGCATATGTTATACCTCCAAATCTCACTCTTGATATTTGTGATGCTCCATTTATGGCCTAGGGAAGCCCCTCCTTCCAGACTTGGTCCAAATACTTAAATAATAGTGTTTTACTCCCTATACGCGACATTTCCCTAAGCTAAACACGTGTGTACGCAGGTCCGGGTATTCCCAACCTGCGTATATGTCTTAAAAAACTTAAATAAATTGAATCTCCTTAATTTCGGATGGAGATCACGGGTTTTCCTTATTGATTACCTATTAGTGCCCATGGCCCAACTGTTCCCAACGAATTCCCAACTAAAAAACTACTTTGGGAGAAGTATAAAAGGCTTTAATGGGAAGGCCTAAGGAGAGGAGAATAGAGAGAAAATTAATCTGCTGAGATTATCCTTGATAAGGTCTAAAGATCCTTGTGCTTCCAATACTCCCCCCATTACCAGAAACCCTTGTTTCCTTGACCTATGATGTCATTTCACTAGTTGAGATATCTTTGTATGAGTCATGGAAGGAGCCTTTTGAAGACTTGGGATTGGATGGATCCAGAGGACGGTTTCACTTGGAGCCAGTGAGAGGAAGATTCAGGTGATATCTTTCCTTGCTTTGTTTTAGTTATCTGCAATAAAGAAACATTTGTCTTGTTCCCGAAATCAATATTCTTCATGCATATGATGTTAATGTTATGGTTTACGTATGAATAACTGTTTCAATTGTATAACTAACTACTTTTCAATATGTTATGAAGTTGATTTCTATATGATACTTGGTCCATATATTGTTATTCTTCTTTGAATTGGTTATTTTGCAGGTCTAAGGATTGAAAGGAACTCCAAGAGGGTTTTGACCCTGGCTGGATCTACCCAAACGAAGGACCCCCAGGTGCAACTCTCTTCACGTAGTTTGCTTATTAAAGTATCATGGCTATGTGGAATGCTTTTTTTTTACTATAGATAACCACCGCTCTGCTAGGGTGTTGATCCAAAACCCTAGGGGACTTTGTCCCTCAACTAAAGCGCATCACAAACAATTTTAAAAAGGAAATGATGGAATTGTTAGGTGGAAGCTATGGTGAGATGGTTTTGATTATGAGTTTCTATATAAACTCAAGAAAGAAATTTGTTCAGTATATTTGGTGACTCATGAAATTATCTGATCATTAGAATTCAAATATCTCAGATCCTTAACTCTATAAGATAAAGGAAAGTAGATTATGGTATATTCTTTAGTAGAAGAACCAAGAAACGTGTACCATAATTGTTTCATTCAATTAGTGAAAGAAAACTCTATATTACTTGTATGCTTTCAAAATGGGAAAATTAATATAATGTTATAATAATTAGTGTTTTGAGGGCTTCCCTATATGAGTATTTTATCTTGATCATCTTGATCAACTATTGTTGAAATCTATGTGTTTTCCCTCCTATCACCTCGAGAGTGAAATGGAGATTAAATCTTGAGCACTAAGAAGTCTCTTTGGGTTTCCTGATATTATCCATATAGGAAAAGACTTTGTTATGTCTTTTGAAAGACCTTGAGTGCTTGCAAAATTTACTTGCATATTTGTAAATCCAAATGGAGGTATGAGCTCTAGAAATGGGCATTGTAATAATACCAATTATAATTTCTTCCATGATTCCTGTTTTATCTAAATTTTAAGGGTTCCTTATAAAATGTATCGTTGGCTTCAAACCTTGGGTTTTCTTGAACATCATATTTATATTCCCAATTGGATTAAGAGTCTTCATCTTCTTCTTCTTCACATTCCTAATTTGATTCAAAATCCAAATTGGAGTATTTGTATTTTACTTCGACTTCTTCTTTACCTTCCTCTTCACTTTATTTGTTGGAGAGGTACTCATCAATCTCGCTTTGGTCATCTTCGTTTTCCTCAATGTGCATCTCATAATTGTATTTTTCAAAATTTATTTAACGTATCAATGATCACATCACCTAGTGTATTACTTATTTCATAAAAATGGAAATTATAGCTTCCACACACACACACACACATAATGGTGATGGTAGGACCCATGACCAATTAACTTGATGTCCGAAAATTGTATTCTAATACCTAGATGTAGTGGAAACACTTATGAAAATTAACCCAATTGAGATAAAAAATAATATATATAAATATAAAGGAATTGAATGATAAGAGATATATTTTACATGGATATGGCCATGGCTATAAATATAGCATAAGGTTCCTTTTAAAGAAGAGACGTGAATTACTATTTGTAGCCTTTATTATTATATCTGAATTTGTTATTTGTATAGTCATTAGGTACTTTTACCATTAGTGGTTTATGGGCCATGGTTTTAATAACCCATGATATTTTCTCGTGGTATTTGGTGAAACCCATTTCATTTTTTATGTATTATTATTATTAATATAACATAAGTCCAAGTATACATACTCACTACATTACCTTGAGCACCATAACTTACATGACAATGAAGTAGACAATTGTATTGCAGTGAAATTCAATCAAAAGGGATAAGAAAAGTCATGAAGCTTCAATATTTGCATGTAGAAGTAGTATTTAGCAAGAAACATTCAAGTATCTCATTGAGTCATAGTTATATTCACTTATATATGAGGAACCATAGAAGATTTGCTAGCACTTGTACTGCAAGGAAAATTTTAAGGACAAGAATTTATCTTAAAGAGTAGAAACCTTGGTGAATCTTACTACTCCCTAATATGCAAATTGTAAAGTGTTTGACTATATATTTGTATGAATATTCAAATTTCTAATGATTTTAGATAGTTTCTATAAGTTTTTGATGATTTTTAAGATAAAATAATTTTATAACTTTGGACAAATATTTTTTAGAAAAAAATGAAAATTATTGAATTATTTTTTGGGAAAAGCATGAAAAATTAGCCCACCCACAAAATTTAGCCCCTAAAATTTTCCCTATTGTATTTTTGGAAGCAAAGGACAAACTCACAAGAGTGTACCAATAAATTCTGAAAGATGACAATTCATTGGGAATATCTTTCAAGAATCCTAATGTTTTTATCGAGTAATTTGGAATTTTCATAGCGACATTCAAGGATATGGGATGATTTTAAAACCAAAAACCATTGATGAACCCTATTTGCAAGAAAAATTATTAGAAAATAAAGGAAAACCATGAGAGATAATTTGTTGCTAATAATCATAAAGGAAAATTGAAGTTTTTTCTAATAAGAGGAAACTAGGAGAAAAGTTTGATAAGCATGGACAAGGAGTTTGTGTTGTTATTTTTGAGAGTGAATCAACAAAATGTTAGAAATATGGATATTGAACCATTCTTAGAACATTGCAATAAAACACACACACAAGAAAAGATATTTGGAATAATTGATTTATAAATATAAAGAAGTGTTTGAAGAACCCAAAGAACTACTGCAAAAGAGAGATGTTTAACACAAAATTCAATTGCTACTAAAATTTAAATTGTTTACAATAATATTGTATAGACATTATTCATTAGATGCTAATGAAGTAAATAAATATTGGAAACAATGTTTGGAGCAAGGATTCATAAGGCTCTTCATTTCACATTATAGGTCACCTATCATCACTGTTCCTAAATGATGAAAGTTGGAATAGGTTCATTGACTAGCAATCTTGGAATGCTACCACATTCAAAAATTGACATCCATTGCCTTCGATTAATTACTTGTTGAATAAATTGCAACAATTTAAGCACTTCACAATGATGGACCACAAATCATGTTATCTCGAATTTCTAGTGAATAAAGGACACTTGGAACACATCATTCAAAATGCAACCATGTTTAATTGAATAACTAATTATGTCTTTTGGTTTATGAAATGCACCAACTACATTTTGTTTGAATGGTCCATTATCTCTTTTGTTTTATGTAATGCACCACCTACATTTATGCATATAATGAATGATGTGTTGTTCCCACTTATAGATTCATTTGTGATAATGTATTTGAAAGATATCTTATTATTCATATCACTTAGGAAGAACATATTTCACATGTAACATAGGTATTGGATATGTTAAAGAAACATGAGTTGTTAGTAAATCTCAATAAGTGTGAATTTGTAGAAAAAGTTGGTTTAACCAGGGTATGTGATTGGTGGAGGATTAACTGTTGACAATAAGAAAGTGGAAAATTCTCGTTGATGTGATAGAGGTAGGAAGCTTGATGAGAACAACTCAATACTTATGAAAGTTTATTGGTGAATCCACGAAGGTTGGTGACAATTTTGCAGTGCAATGTTTTTCCCATCAGATTTTTTTATTGAAATGTGAGTCCATGTAAATTTTCAACCAAAAACCAATGGTGATTTTCTATTGCATGTTTGCAATTTCTCAAGAAAAGAAAATAACTATGAAAGTTTAAACTTTCTAAGGATTCCATAAAATAATTAAACTTTTGTTTGAAAATTCCACTCCATTTTAAGAGCCAAGGAACTCGTTTTCCCAATCTTTATTCTTACCCACCCATGTGAGTGACCCATAAGTGAAAACATTTCTCTTGATGCTTCAACTTGATAGCTAGTAGCCCTATCATAAACATAGATAGATAGCCTCAAATGCCTCTCATTCATTCTTTGGTCAGTATTTTATTCATCTAGCCTACTCATCCAATTAAGGTGGGTCATCAAATATGAGGTAAATTAACCATGTTTGTATTAAAGTTATTTAATTTAATGTTTAAGGGAATTCTTATACTGTGGATGACTAGTTGAATTGGATGATATGTCACTTTTTTACTGTACAATTATTTCAAATTTTTCTCTTGATGGTTTGACTTGCTAGCCAATAGCCCTATCATACACCTAGATAGATAGCCTCAGATGCCTCCCATCTATTCTCTAGACAATGGTTTCTTCATCTAGCCTACTCATCCAATTAAGGTGGGTCATCAAATATGAGGTGAATTAACCATTTTTGTGTTAAATTTATTTCATTAAATGTTTAAGGGCATTCTAATATGGATCACTGGTTGAATTGGATGATATACCACTCTTGATTGTACACTTGTTTTCATGCTTCACCTTGGTGGTTATCGATTGCCCCTAGTCCAGTGTAACCTTTGAGGCATTTCTTGCACTATCTAGGAAGGGCACAAATAACAGGCTCAAATTGATGTTGTGTATTCATGGAAATCGATCCTTAACAATTTCAATCTTCCCCATGCATCCACATCCCATATTCAGGTTGATTTTTTTTTTTCATCAATAATGGTTCTTTGGTTTCCTTGTCCTTGAGTAAGGACATGAAAACGTTTCCCAAAGAGGCGCCTACAATAGAAAGAAATGATAAATCACAAGCCATATGTTAAAATGTAAAATATTTATAGGGAGAAATGAAAGTGCATGGACAAAATCCTATCCTGAGCTCTACCCCACTCATTAACCCTCACCTATTTCTTAGATAATGCATGATATATCTAAATCAAAGGAACTTTTAATATCTTAATCCTTATGAGCAAGGAAACATTACATGTTTAAGGGGTCAATGATGAATCGATGAAATCTTGTCGCTTGAGCTATATATATGTAAAAAGGAAAATTAATGATGAAAAAGGTGCACTAGAGGGGTGGTACAAATAGGTTGAGGAAAAGGGTGACTCATGTTCCATATTTCCTCCTTAACATCATAATGCTCAAGGATATTGTGAGTTTCATAGCTACCACAAGATAGTGGCATCATTCATGAATCCCATATCATGTGATTGATCACTTGCATCTATTGAATGATGGTTTGGCCTAGGAATTGTACCTCCCCTTAGGGTTGGAAGCACCTAATAGGGCCTTGTGATGACCATCATATACTTAAGCAAGGTGACCTTTTTACAAATCACGAGCTAGAAATACAATTTAATATGATGCATGTGTAAAGTACTTTGATATCCTTAACAATAATTATGGCCCAATCTAATACTCTTATGGTTTGCGTACCTATGATGATCTCACTTGATTTTGTATGTTGCTAAATCTTTGATATAAGTACAACTATCATCCATCGAGAGATCATATGATGTTTCTCCAACAACCAAGAGAGGATTCCTAACTCTAATCAATGACTCAATTTGGCACTTTGACCTAGGACCTTTGGATGGTTAAACATAGTTTTTAACACCCTTCTCTCCTTTTGGGACCCAAAATGTTTCCCTCAAAATATAAGAGGTTCCTTAGACAGTGAGTGTACCCCATAGTTGATAGAACATCCCTAGGCAGACATTGCACCTACTTGATGGACACTGCTATGTTTTAAATGAGATTTGTTGATGATGGTGATGACACAGGACCCCTCTAGAAGGGATGGTACATTACTTTACATGATGAGAACATACCCTAGCTCCATGATGCTCCCTTCCTAAGGCTTATAATCATGATGTGGGAAAGTTTGAGGATGATTTATTAATCAGGGAGCCATTGCTCAATGATTGGACACCATTTGATGAGGAGATGTGACATTTGAGATGAGGTGCAACCCTTGGATTGATCCTTCTCACCTTTGACAGAGTGACACCTTTTGGAGGATGATGATACCCTTGGAGATATTTCGGCTCATGTGCAGACTATTTGAGGCTTATTTTTATGTTTTATCATTGAGTTAACTATATTTGGGGGTTCTCTTGTGACTTATCCAACTTGTAATGACATTTAACATTATTTTTAAGGATTTTAGACTAAATTAGGAGAAATTTAACTTGGCACCCTCATATAAATAGAGGGAGGTTAAATTATCCTTGGCTCATTGTCACATACACTTAGCAATCAATGCACACTAGATGGTATTTTCTCTCGTGGTTGTTGTGGAGCACTAGTTGAATGAAATTATCTTCAGGAGGATATTTT
Organism: Pinus taeda; assembly: GCA_000404065.3. Lineage (NCBI taxonomy): Eukaryota > Viridiplantae > Streptophyta > Pinopsida > Pinales > Pinaceae > Pinus > Pinus taeda. The sequence continues at coordinate 39,827 of APFE031202428.1, forward strand.
GATTGGATGGTTCTCTCTCATGGATGATTATTGGTGATTCTTTGATGATATGTGGTATTTTCATGTAAGTTATTTCCTTCCATCTTATACTTATTGAATAATTAGGATATAGTAAAATTTTCACCAAAGGTGTGTCGATGTTTTATGGCTCTAATATCTCTTTGACCAAGATATTCCTCAACTTTCTCTTGAGGAGCCTAAATGTAGCTTCTGCCCTTTCAATCTCCAAAGAATATTGAAGAGGGCTAGGGTTTAAGGAATTGAGAAACACAAGTCCATCTTTCTCTCTTTCCTTGAAATCTCTTCCATTAGTCCTCCTCCATAGATTTATAACCCTTAACTCCATTAGCCCCTTTATTGAGAAAGGCACTAGTATTTTCGCTTGTGGCAAGCCATAAAATAAAAAAACAAAATCATAATTTTTTTAATGTTCTTCTAAGGTAAATTAGGGTTATGTTATAACAAAAATATGCATTTTTCAACATTATCTACCTTGGACCTTATTGTCCTAGTGTTAGAATATGCATGCATCCATTTGCAAAAGTAAGTATATTAATTTACATGCATTTTTTAGCCATTAATTATGGATGATGTATATGGTTTCTATTGTTGCTATATGTTTTTCAACCATTAGAAATTGTTATAATTTATTCTCTTGTTCACTCAGTGAATGATACTAATCTTTCACTTATCATAAATGATGGGGTTGTTTTCCTATGGTTGTTACAACCTTTTGCATGTTGTAAATTTTTGAGTAAAACACTAGCTTATAATAGCAATATGTGTTTTCTCGATTGCACATGTTTGGGTACATATTTGAGCCTCTTTTAGTCTAACTAAATCCTCTAAATTTAGCCATGGGTATTTTTAATGTCCCTTCCTATAATAATTTCCATGAATTTACTTTCACATTTTTGGCAATTTTGTTTATTATGGGATCCACGAAATTTTAGACTAAGACTTAAGAGATGGAGGCCGGAATTTTTTTTTTTTTTATGGAATGTGGGGGCCACTCGCACATGAAGTACATTTCCTTAGAGAGAAATTAAATTTGCTAAGGTAGGAGGTTGAAACACTTGTTGGAGTGGCCCACATGGGAAAGCGGCTCAAAAATCGTAAATAAAAGGGGCCTAGCAGCTATTGGGGTCTTTGTCAATCACACATTTCTCTTGTTACTCGAGCTGCTTAGTCGGGTCACAATGTTGTTCAGAGCAGAGATTTCCAAGAGGAGAACTCACTCTTCTTTCAGTGGACTACGAGTGCCACCCTAGGGAGATAAGATTGTACCAATTTGGAGGGGATATTGGACAAGCTCAGGGTACACCGTACAAACTTTCTCTTAGTCAACTTTGTACTCTAGGAGGACACAGAATGTGACCATGTACCACTCATTTTAGCTATCTTCCGGGGGGCATTTTCTGAGAGAAATTTTGTATAGTTTCTCTAGGGGGAAGACAAGCTAGTTGAGGAGTTTGGGGGCTGAAGATTGTTGCATTGAGGTAGAATAAAATTTATTCACTCAAGGCCTATGTACGAGTCACGACACACTTGAGGGATTGGAGGAAGACTTTGGGCATTGTATTTTGTCGTGAGAATTAAGGAGATCATTTTGGAGGTGAAAATCAACATTTTTGGAGTGATTGGAGGGTTGTTACAGAGGGATTGTAGACAAGGTCATATTCTCCAACTAGTTGATGGGGACGTGGTAATTGGGGCCAATTTTCGATGGTCAGAACTAGGAAAAACCCTTTCTGGTTTTTAGCGTGTTATTTGAGAGGAGTCGAGGGCTAATTTTGCAGACTTTTCTAGGCAATGGAGGTGGGCCTTTCAACAATATCTTTCCAGCAGATAATGCAGTTTTCCAAGGTAGTGCAGGGCATATTTGGAGCAACCCACACTCTCATCTGGGCATTTTGTTTCCTCACCTGGGTATTTTCAAGTTTTCCATTGAGGAAGGCCTAGGTGCACTCCTTCCATATCATTGTACTATTGCTCCAAGTATTTAATAAAATGGCTCAAATGGATGGTGTTTTTGGAGATTTCATGGGTGTTCACTTACTTTTCTGAATTTTGTGCTTGCATGTATAATTTTTCTTTGTTTACCACTGATTTTCCTAATTAGGAACATTATAGTGATATCATGACTTTGTTCTTGGCTTATCCATGGGTGATTTTTCCTATGAATGAGGAGGAGAGGTAGAACATTACCTATCAAAGGCAGGGATACCGGAGGAGGGAAAGGGAGTTGGAGATTACACCTGATACTGAGACACCAGAGGAGGAAGTAGTGGTGGAAAATATGGGGTTGCCAAGGAGCAAGGAGGAAGCAACATTTGATAGCCTCTTGAAGGCCTTAAATGATCTAGTCAAAGGGCAGAAGGAGATGTTGGAGGACTCAAGCAACAAAATATGGACAAGAGCATCCATCGTGAGTTCCTATTTGGGAATACTTCATGAGCCTTACAACAGTTTGACCACCCTTCACTAGCCACTCACCCACAATATATCATTGGGCCAACTAGGACCACACTACCTACATTTTACCTTCAAGACCAAATGAGCACGGTGGGTCGGATGATCATATTCCCATGGGAGATTATTTCAGAGAATGAGAATCCATGGGGGAAGATTTCAAAGCAGGCTTGTCCTTCAGGGATTACTACCAGCTCAAGCAGAACGATAAGGGAAGGTACAGTGGGGGGTCTAGCATGCTGGGTTTACATTTGTAGCATACCATTGGGATGATGTATTTTCCCACGTATGATGAATATACCAAGTGCACAACTTGGGCTTGGGTGGAGAAGTTGGATACCTATTTCGAACTTAATCTGATGATAGAGGTAGAAGCCATCAAAATGGCTACCTTGCACTTGGAGGGAGAGGCACACAACTAGTGGTTTCATGGCTTGGCCACACTAGGGCATGCTAGCATGACCTCTTATGAGGACTTTACATGGAGAGTGGTAGAGCATTTTGATAGGAGGGATTTGGGGGCTCATTTCAAAGAGTTGACCCAGCTTAGGCAGACTGGCCATCTAGAGAAATATATATCAGAGTTTTTGAGGGTCTCAGTCATGGTGTTAGATTTGTCTAATCCTAGGAACGTGTACACATTTGCAGAGGGATTACTTGAGTCATTGCATGGACTAGTGAAATCTCGTAGACCAACTACGTTGCAGGAGGTTTTGACTTATGCTAGGATTTGCATGGGGTAATCCACAAGACTCAAGCACCCATACCATTACAAGTTCCCTACCCACAGAAGGGGCATGAATGAGGCCCCCACCACAGCGATCAACCTAGGGGCATGGGAAGCTATATGAGGAGACCAGGAGAGACCTTAAGAGGAGGAAGCCATGCTTCACTTTTTAGGAGCCTTAGGCGCCAGATCATAGATTCACAACAGGAAAGGCCCATTACATTGAGGTCTTCTCTGATAGTGACCAGGAGGATGACATGGAGTTGGAGATAGACGAAGGTGACAACGAGAGTCATGTAGAGAAGGGGCCACCACCACCACCACCACTTGGGGGAGCACCTTTTGCACCATCTGGTGGAGCACCTTTCGCACCATTTGGAGGAGTCCTAACTTCTTTACGTGGGGTTCCCAAATTTATGACCCTAAGGATCAAAGGCTGTTGGAAATAATACTGAGAGGGGGGCGGGGGGTGAATCAGTATTATCTGGTCAATTATTTTCTTTTTCAAACCCAGAACATATACGCTACTTTAGTTAGATGAACTCTCATATATACGCAACTACAGATAAGGAAACCCATGTATACTATGAAAATTTATAATTTACTTTATTCTACAGATGTTGATCATTAAGTTATGCAACAGAATCATATAAACAGTTACCAGGAACAATAAAACAGATCAGAAGACAACCACACATAAGAACACAAGATATAAGGTGGAAACCCAATGTGGGTGAAAACCACCTGCTACAATTCATCTCTATCTTCTTTTAATTAGAAACTTCTTTTTACAATGATTCTGTACTGGTGCAGTCCTTTACCAGTACGTAGGCTACTACCTACAGAGAGCTACAACCCTCTCTCGTTTTTCAGCTTCTCCTGGAAGGGAGCTACAACCGCCTTAGTTCTTGTACTAGTCGAGATACTAGTACGCAGGCTGCTACCTGTAGAAGGCTACAACCTCCTCTTTCTTCCAGGGACCACATTTCATAAATTTTCAGACTGGATCCACAAATAACATCAATCAAACATCAAGAATTTCTGCATCAACCAATCACCTTTTCACCAATCAAAATTGAATCAAAATAAACACTTCTCTAACAACTGTACCCAGATCATAATAACAGTAATCACACACCAATTCTGAACCCAAATCACTGCAATAATCCACAGAAGCAAGTAGAACATAAATTAAGAGACGTACGCTACTTCAATATTTAGAAACCTGCGTGCATACGCTTCAGTATTAAGATCAACCTGCGTATATGTGCTTTTGCCTTACAGAAACTGCATGTATACGCTTCTGTGTTAAGATCGACCTGTATATACGCACTTTTGACTTATAGAAATTGCGTGTATGTGCTTCTGTGTTAAGATCAACTTGCGTATATGCTCTTTTGATTTGTAGAAACTGCGTGTACATGCGCCTTCGCTTCACTGAACCTGCGTACAGATCTATAAAGGGTAATTCATTCTTTCAAACATTCAGATATTAGTTAACCTAGATTATCAGATTTGTAGATCAAGCGTGCGCCACATATCATAGATCAAAATCGTATAGAGATACCACTATTTAAGCCTTAAGATTTTGACCCATCAAGAGAACTTATCCTTTCTCTTGTGCTCAGGTTCCTCCTTCATTCAGATCCAGTTCTACACCACAACCCAATCACCAGTATTCCAGATCTAGCATGATATCAGATATTCAATAATTCAAATGATCTTTGCCCAATGATCTTCTTCCTCTTTTATAGCCTTGCCTTTCACAATACCACGGTCCAAAAACCATAACACTTCAATACCATGGACCCAATACTTGGGATAAACACTTATGATGAGATACCATGGCCCAAAACCATAGGTTCAAATACCAAGGACTCAATACCAAGGACCAAAAGTAAGTTCTCCCACATGTACGTGCTTTTATTTGCATGAAAGTGCGTGTATACGCATACGCGCCTTAGGAACGTCCAACCCACATGTATACTTGGCTTCGTCAAAGTGAACCTGCGTATATATCCTTTTCTTCTTTCTGAGAGCCTGAACTATGATCTGTCACCAGAGTGAGTTGCCATCAAGGACAACACCTATGCCATAGCATCAAACCTGCCAAACCTGTGTATAATGCCAACAATTGCCCCCTTTGGACTTGAAGGCAATCCCAAGATCCTCAAGATCATTCTCCCCATTTGTCATCAAGGGAAAAGGGTTGTTCTCCCCCTATGTACATGCTGAAATCTCTGCTCCGCAGTGCTGAACATGCTCCCCCTGACTGTAGGCAAGATCTGCAAAAAGATGTTCTTCAAGAAGAACCATGACTTATACATCATAAAAGAACTTCCTATCACCAATAGACTCTATACATACATCCATCACCCAACCAAGTGGGGATACACCATAAATTTACATAAGACAACCGAGTACATTACATCATTCATCCCAGGCATAGTGGGGAAACCAAAATAGGCCGTTACATGACCTTGACAAGAAACAATATACATGACACAGAAATGAAATAACAAGACTTATGAAAGTCACTAATGACTAATATCAGCAGCAACTGTCAATCACTCTACAGATCAACAACCATGTTTTCTTTCGGTTCTCCTTTTGCAGCTGTTCCACCTGAACCCAAAACAACTTGTGTACTTGAAACAAAAGCTTCTAAGCTAATGCCAACAATGCATCATTAGAAGATTATGTGCTCCCCCAAAACCTGTGCCAGATGGTCTCTGTCAGACCCATATCAGACTATCTTCAACCAGAGTTTGTCCCTACTGATATCCTTCAAACCTCCATATACACGACTATATCTGCATAAATCGGCGTATGTACACAGATCCTCCTCATCCAACTCGCGTACAACAACTTTTCTCTGAAATAGACAAGTTTCAACAACAGGATGAAGCATCAACTACTCCCAGCTTCTTTCTGAGGTATTCAAATTTTTCCCTGGGCAGTGGTTTGGTGAGTATATCAGCAACTTGTTCCTTAGAGGGAACATACTCCAACTTGACTTTTTGTTCCAACACTTGTTCCAGAAGAAAATGATATTTGATAGGTATGTGCTTGGTTTTTGAATGCATGACTGGATTCTTTGAAATGCTAATTGCACTTGTATTATCACATAAGATGGAGATAGGTCGAGTACAAGTGATTTGATAATCCTGCAAGGTTTGCATCATCCAAAGGAGTTGGGTGCAATAAGATGCAATAGCCACATATTCTGCTTCAGCTGTAGATAATGCAATAGAGCTCTGCTTCTTGCTGAACCAAGATACTAATCTGGAACCCATAAAGAATGCACCGCCACTAGTGCTTTTTCTGTCATCCACGCTTCCAACCCAATCTGCATCTGTATAAACATGAAGTGTGAGATCCAATCTCTAAGGATAGACCATAGGGCCCCATAGTTTTGAGTTTCTGAAGATACTTGAAAATTCTCTTTACTGCCTGAAGATGAGTTTCCTTAGGATTTGCCTGAAATATTCCAACCATTCCTACTGCATGCATGATGTCTGGTCGGGTACCTGTTAAATAGAGCAAACTTTCAATCATGGATCTATAGGTTGGTTGATGCACTCTGCTGATTCATCATTTGCACTGAGGCTGCATCCTGCGACCATAGGAGTACATACTAGTTTCGAATCTTCCATGCCATACTTCTCCAAGATCTGCTTGAGGTACTTGGTTTGAGATAAAAAGATACCGCCTTTATTTCGTTGGATTTGTAAACCAAGAAAATATGTCAGTTCTCCAAGCAAAGACATTTCGAATTCCTTCTGCATCACCAAGGAAAAGTTTTGACTCATAGCTTCTTCATTGTTGCCAAAGATGATATCATCTACATACACAACAAGTATTAGCAATTTGTTATTTTCAATTTTTATATAAAGATTGCTATCTGTTGATCCTTTTGAAAAACCTTGTTGATGAAGGTATTTGTCCAGACGATAGTACCAAGCCCTTGGAGCCTGTTTGAGACCATAGAGAGCCTTCTTTAGTCTGCATACAAGATTTGGATCATTACCAAGGATGAATCCATTTGGCTGCTCAATGTACACTTCTTCTTCTAAGTCCCCATTCAGAAAGGCTGATTTCACGTCCACTTGAAATACTTTGAACTTTTGAAAGCTAGAGAGAGAAAGAAAGATTCTGATGGCCTTAAGTGTAGCAATGGGATCAAAAGTTTCTTCAAAGTCTATTCCTTCTTGTTGAGCATACCCTTTACAAACAAGTCTGGCCTTGTTTCTAATCACTTCCCCATTTTCATTCAACTTGTTTTTGAAGATCCATTTTGTCCCTATGGGACATTCTTATCTTTTGGTCTGGAACCACTTCCCAAGTGTTATTAGTCTTTTCGATCTACTCCAAGTTCTTTCATTCCATTGCTGACTAGCATTCATCTTTGCATGCCTCTCTTACATTTTGTGGCTCAGTGGAGGAGAGTAATGCCAAATAGCTTGAAGCTTCTGCAATTGTTCTTCTTGTTTGTATACCTACCTCTTTCTGCCCCAAAATTTGAGTTTCTGGATGATTCTTTTGAACGTATCTGGATGGAGTCTTCTCTTCTATCCTTATCTGTTCCTCTGGTCCCTCTTGAGCTTCTTCTTCATCATAAGTCTGATTTGATGTTGAAGGATAGTCCTCATCATCTTCGAAATCTTCGAAATTTACTTGCCTAGGAATGTTTCCTTCTTCATCAACCACTACATCAATGTTGTCAACAATTATTCCAAGTCTTTTATTGTAACACTTATATGCTTTGCTATGGGGAGAATAACAAAGGAGAATGCCTTCATCTGCTCTAGGTTCAAACTTGCCAAGATTTTCATCATTATTTTTAATATTGCATTTGCTTCCAAAATTTTGAAATCTTTTACCGTAGGAGTCTCACCATACCAGAGCTCATGAGGAGCTTGAGTACTATTTACCTGGACATTTGTCTTGTTGAGAATAACAACTGTAGCAAATGCGGCTTCACCCCAGAAGGTTGCAGGAGTTCCAGACTCATCAAGCATAGAACGAGCCATTTGTTGAACCATTCTGTTCATCCTTTCCACTATTCCATTTTGCTGAGGAGTCCTAGTTGTAGAGAATTCCCTTCTTATTCCATGTTCTTCACAAAAATAGAAAAATTCATTTGAGGTAAACTCCCCACCTCTATTAGACCTTAGGCATTTAATTTTGTGATATGATTAGTTTTCAACGAAGGCTTTGAAAGATTTGAATTTTTCGAAGGCTTCATCTTTATGCTTCATAAGTCGTATCCAACACATCCTGGAAAAATCGTCAATGAATAATATAAATTATTCTTCTCCCCGAGGTGACCTTTTCCTAGATGGACCACATACATCAGTATGGACAAGTTCAAGTGGCCCGCTAGCTGATCCTTCCTTCTCAAGGAAGTTAGTTCTAGTTTGCTTACTAAACTGACATGATTTGCATATTGTATTATTTGGAATTCTGATGTCTGGAATGCCATGAACTGCCTGGTATTTGCATGCTTTCCTTATTTGCGAGAAGCTTAGATGCCCCAATCTTTGGTGCCATAGCCAATGTTCATCATTCTTGCTTAGATAGCATTGATGTTGTCCTTCTTTGAATATGTACAAATTATTTGGAGTTCTTATGCCTTTGATCACTGTTTTTCCTGTATCAAGATCACGAACACTACATCCATTTGATCGAAATATTACCTCTGTTCCTTGATCGCACATCTGACTGACACTCAATAGATTAAGCTTTAAGCCATCAACATACATAACATTTCCTGCTTTGACCTTGTCTTTTAAAATAACATAACCTTTACCTTTTATGAGTGCAGGGGTGTCATTTCCAAATGAGACCTTCTTCTCCTTCTCTAAGGCACTATATGACTGAATTTTTTCTTTATCACCTGCCATATGTTTCAAACATCCACTATCGATGTACCATTGATTTTCCTACCCTTCTGCATATAAGGCTATACCACATCTTTCTGGTTGTGGTTCTTTCATTCTCCATGTTTTGATATTTGAGGCTTGCTCCTTCTGAGTTGTCTACCGAAACCTACTCCTGCATTCAGAATCTTCATGACCAAAATTATTACAAATAGAAAATTCTATTTCATTTTCAAGAGCAGAAAAGTTATTGTCGGTCCTTTTCTTGATCCCAATCATACTCCTCTGTTTCTCAGTTTCTCTAGTCATGATAGTTTTGTAGGCAACACACTGAGCTGCTTTGTGTCCAAAGTTGTGACAAGAGAAACATTGGCCATTGAAGAAATTCCTGCGATTATCAACCCTACGAGTTGAATGATTGTAGTTTTCATTGACATCCATTCTTGAGGCAAATTGAGAATGATTTACTTGTGGTCTGTTGTAGCTTCTATTTATCCTTGAAGCAAATTTCACCTGATTTACTTGGTGATATCTGTTCATTCTTGAAGAAAAATGTCCCTGATTTACCTGGTGAGCAGCATTGTGCCTTTGTTGTCGATTGTCAATTTGTTCACTTCTCCTTGCTGCATCAATATAACTTTTGGAGGTGGATGGCTTCTGTGCTTGCGATGCTTCTTCATTATATCCCAGACATGTCTTAATTAGTGGAGAACGCTGCACTTTGATAATCTCATCTAACGTTTCAGATCCTTTAACAAATCTAATATTAAGAGCTTTAGTTTTCTCAATCTCTTTTCTAAGTCCCACTATTTCACATTCTAACTTTTCATGATGTTTTTCACTTTCACCCAGTGGGAATCGCAGAGTATCAATAATCATATTTTTCTCTTCTAAACAAATTTTGAGTTTAGAAATCTCTTCATAAAGACCTTCTTCATCTATAGCATCCATGAAATCATCATCTTCAAAAGCCATTAAAAGTCTATAATTATTACCTTGTTCATCTTCATCACTATTTGAAAAACCATCACTGTCTTCATGAGTGTAATAGCTTTTCTTATTTACATTCTGTTTCTTGTTCCATCTAACAGGTTCCTTACCTTTGTCAAGCTTATCTTTATGAGGACACTTGGCAGCATAGTGACCGACTCTTCCACAAGCAAAACATTTGAAATGTAACTTACCTATGAATCTTCCAGCACCCCGTTGAAGGTTCTTGATAAAATTTGATTCTTCTTTTTCTTCTAACATATGTCCTGATTCATAGGAATCTCCTTTTCCTGAGGCCTTGAATGTGGCTTCTCTTCTGTTTGATGGTCCCCCTTTCCTCATTTCATAAGCGGTTAGAATTCCATGTAGCTGCGACATGGTAATTTTCTATAGATTCTCCTTTTCTTCTATTGCAACAACCTTTGATTCAAACTTAGAAGACAAAGATCTTAGAACCTTTTCAACCACAACAGCCTCTTTTATTTCTTCACCCAAATTTTTCATACAATTAACAATCTCATCTATACGTAGGAAATATTTAGCCACACTTTCATCATTGTACATTCTAAGATTTTCATACTGAATTATGAGGGTTTAAAGTTTTGCTCGTTTTACCTGTTCATCTCCTTCACAGCTCAGAACGATCTTGTCCCATATTTCTTTTTCGGTTTTATACTGCATAACCTTGACAAATTCAGATTGAGATAAACATCCTAATAGAGTATTGACCGCCTTTGCATTTGTTTCAAACTGCTTCTTCTCAGTCGTATCTATGGGAGTTGCTAATGGAAAAGTGTACCCTGTATCTATGATATCCCAGACTTCTGTACCAAAAGATTGAAGATAGGCACTGACTCTTACCTTCCAATAGACGAAATTGGTCCCATCAAAAATTGGTGGCCTGATCGATGCTTCTCTCTCGTAGTTGCTCATGATGATAGATCTTCCTTCAAGTGATCAAGCTTCTTCTGAAGGACCTCTCTGAACCAATTGTTGAAATAATACTGAGAGGGGGGTATCAGTATTAACAAATAAACTTCCATATACCTCCAAATTTTAATTTAATTTATTCTTAGAAGGTTAACAATAAGTTGTATGTCAGAACCTAATATAAAATGAACAGGAACAAGAACCATAGACAGTCACAAAAAAGAACACCAGATATAGGTGAAACAATGTGGTGAAAACCACCTGCTGCAATATTCATCTATCTTCTTTCAATAGACTTCTTTTACAATGATTTTGTACTGTAATGTCTTTACCAGTAACAGGCTGCAACCGGCAGAGAGATACAACCCCTCTCATTTTCTAGCTTCTCCTGGAAGGGAGCTACAACCCCCTTAGCTCTTGTACTAGCTAAGATACTAGTACGTAGGTGCTGACCTATAGAAGGCTACTACCTTCTCTTTCCTTCCAGGGACAATGTTTCATCAATTTTCAGACTAGATCCATGAATATAAAATAATCATCAAGTATATGTGCATCAACCAATTAACCAATAACCTCTCAAAATGCTGTAATCAACCAAACAGTACCAGTAACCAAGTCTATACCCAGAACACTGCAGTAAATAGACAAAATCAGCTAAAATATACTTCAAGAAAAGTCCGCAACTTCACCGGTAGTAACCTGCAGATGTCCGCACTTTCTTTATCTGTGGCCTGCACAGCTTCACTCCTACGATGTCTGTGACTTGTGCAGCTTCGCACCCGCACTGTCTGTGCTCTGCGCACCTCTGCACCTACGACATCTTCTGATTTGCGCACCTCCGCACCTGCTCCTTCTCTGGTACTGTGCACCTCCGCACCTGCACCTTCTCTAGTGTTGCGCACCTTCGAATATAGACAGTTTATCAGTCCTCAAATATAACCCAGACTGTCAAATTCACAGATCTGTTTAAGCGCCAAAGAGATCTCAACCCATCAGTAGATCTGACTTATAATGCTCTGGTTTCTTCTTAATTCATGTTCAACTATAACTCACCAACCGATTATCAGAAATTCAGATCTTACTATTCTTGAGATATTCAACACACTTGTACCTAGCCAACTGATCTCCTTTCCCTTTTATAGCCAGGGCCTTACTCAAACCATGGATCAAAACCATTGAGAAATAATACTATGGATCCAAAACCTGGGTTCAATATTTTAGATGTAAAACCACAGACCAAAACCATAGGATCAAAGACGTTGGACTAAATACCATGGACCAAGCATAAGATGTGCGATTTTCTCTACATGAAAGTTCGTGCATTTTAGGTTCACACCTTTTGTGCGGAATACCTACAAACATGTCTACACCTTTTCAACGGTCCTCCTACGCAACCTACCTATGACCACACCTTTTGATCAGTGCACCTGCGGAACCCGAAAATAACATTGCTTAACATTGCTGCACTTAATTTATCATCCGAGATGAGTGGGTTGCCATCAAGTACAACATATGCATCATAATGCCAACAAAAAGGAGACTGGGTTTGATTTGGAGCATGCAAAAGAAAAATTTGTGGAAGCAAAGAAAAGCTTTGCTGAGGCCTCTACCTTATGAAGTAAGAAGAAACCATTTGAATAAATGGACCCATCCTTAATTATCACATTCTTGGAGACCTGCATGAAATTGCTCTGCAATAGTAAGGTTGTGATGGGCCCGCAGGAATAGATCAATCAGTGCGCTGGAAAGGATGGCGCTACTGGTGAACTACATGTAGTCAGAAAGCTTGGCAAGCATAAGGCAAGGACAGGGCATGAGATGAGACTCACAACGTAGATAGGGGAATATGAAATGGACCATGTTATCCTGGATCTGGGGTTTGACACGAATTGTTTTCCAAAGCAGACATGGGAAAGAATGGGGAGACCTGCGCTCCAGTGGTCTCCAATCCAGTTAAGGATGGCAAATCAACAAAAGATTATCCCAATGGGGAGGTTGCAAGGGGTGACAGTTGACATCGAAGGCATGAGTGCACTGGAGGATTTTGAGGTAATAGAGATTGTGGATGATTGCAATCCCTACCCTGCACTCCTTGGAATCGATTGGGCCACTGACATGAGTGGGGTAATCAACCTAAAGAAGTGAAAGATGATATCTAAAAAGAGGTCGCTCCGTGTAGTAGTGTCGTTGGATCATGCAGAAGGACTGCGCTATACAGAACCAGTCCGTGATTATGAAAGTGATGATGATTTGCACCAGATTTAGAAGATAACGACGCGAGACCAGGATTGGGTAAATCCAACAATATATGGGTGTATCGCATGGGACCACGAGAGCTCCCGCACATCAAATTCAGACAAAGAATTAGAGCAATGGCAGAACCAACTACGTGAAGTATCTACGCTACATTGTAATATGATGACCAAGTCATTGTGCTGCGTGTCATCAAAAGTAAGGGATATGCCTCACTATGATGGGCTAACTGATGTTGATCGCTTTTTGGATGCATTTGAGAGAGAAGTGCCAGAGAAACATCGCTTCCAGGCCTTGGACTGGGTACTGCATGCTGCAACTGCAAGATGGTGGGGTACGCACAAGGATAATTTCGTTGAATGGCGTGACTATAGGAGGATGATGAGAATATGTGTTGGACAACCGAAAGTGTGGATGACAGATAAGTATGATGGAAGGGATGATCCACATGATCACCTAGCCAAATGGACTAAGGCTTATGGAGTGAAGCCCCAACCTTAATGGGTGCATCTGTTTTGTCACACCCTAGATGTCATACCAATGAATTGGTACTTGGAAACAATTTGCCATGGCACTGAAAAGTGGGACATCTTGTGCTAGGGGTTTATAATGAAGTTCAAGTTTGAGGATGGGTTTGACTGTATTGACACAGCGCTAAAGGAGGTTAAAGCATCGATCTTTAGGATACAAAAAGACCCTTTAGACCTCATTCAACCTGATTGGACTACACAGCTGAACCACGTGTTGGAATGCTATAACGTGATCACTGAAGAAGAAGACAAGGATCCCAAAAAGATTAATATTCCAGAAATTGAGGGTCACTACGAGGTTGAAGGTCTACAGATAGAGGATTCAAACATAACCATGTTGCTAAAAACTAGGCAAGTCAACATTAGCACAGAGACGGAGCCAAAATTTGCAAAGATTGGGGACTATTGGGATCATGTGACAGTAGACAAGGTCATCGAGCTCCTCCGTGAATATCAGGATATTTTTCCCACAAAATTTTCTAATCTGAAGGGAATTATAGGAGACCTGGGTGTCATGAATATCACCCTGAAATGAGACGTGAAACCTGTAAAAAAATTCCTTACCACCTTAATACAAAGTACAAGGAAAGGGTCCGCGTTGAGTTAGATAAGATGCTCGCAGCATGAATTATTGAACCAGTGGAAGAATCTCATTGGGTAAGCTCGATAGTGGTTCACGAAAAGAAACAAAAAGAAGAAATAACGATATGCGTGGATCTCCATAAATTGAATGACGCTTGTGTGCATGATCCCTTTCCAGCCCCATTCACTAACAAGGTCGTGGATAATGTTGGCGACCAAGAAGCGTACTCTTTCATTGATGGGTTCTATGGGTACCATCAGATAAAAATCACACCTAAGGATAGAAGCAAGATGACCTTCGTGACTTAATGGGGATGTTTTCAGTACACTATAATGCCTTTTGGACTGAAGAATACGGCAACAGTATTTTCGCACGTAGTCATTGTGGCATTCAAAGACTTCATTCATAAATTTCGGGAGGTATACTTTGACGATTGGACAATGTTTGGATTGGTCAAGCGCCGTGTGGAAAGTTTGCGCTTGATGCTGGACACATTTTGGAGATACCAAATCACACTCAATCTAAAGAAGTGTCTATTTTGTGTCCCTTTTTGGATCCTACTATGTCACGTGGTATGCAGACAAGGATTGATGGTAGACCCCATGAAGATCGCGGTGATAATCAACTTGGACGCACTGAGGAATGTGAAACAATTGCGCGCAACTCTATGGCATACCTGATACTATAGGAAGTTCATCAAGAGATATGCCTAGATCACCATGCCTATGGAGAAATTATTGAAAAAGGATGCTACGTTCTGTTGGAATGATGAATTTCAAAAGATCTTGGATGTGCTGAAAGAAAAAAATGGTCACCGCGCTGATCCTAGTCTTCCCAAACTGGAAGAAGGAATTTCATGTGCACATGGATGCATCATGTATTGTGCTTGGGGCCGTGCTGACATAGCTTGGTGACGGAGAACTGGATCACCCTATAGCATTCACAAGCAAGAAGCTATCTAAAGTAGAGAAAAATCATTCCACGACAGAGCTGAAGGATTAGCTATGGTGTATGTGCTCCAGAAGTTTAGGCACTATCTGCTGGGTGGACTTTTTAAGATGTATGTGGATCACTGTGCATTGAAATACCTGGTCAACAAGCCTATGTTGGGGGGGGGGGGGGAATATGTAGGTGGTTGTTGTTGTTCTAGGAGTACAACTTTGAAGTTATTGTGAAGCTAGGACGACTGAACATAGGACTTGATCATCTATCACACATTGAAATAAGAGAGGAACCTACTAATTTGGAGGAGGGGTTGCCTGACGTGCAACTCTTTGCAATGCGTGTCATGGATAGTCACTTTGAAGATATCATACATTTCCTCATGATGGAACTACTCCAAAAGGGTATACATTCCAGTAGAAGAATGAGCTAGTGGTGCGCGTGGTAGACTTCTCCCTCATTGTAGGGCACTTGTACAAAATCGAGTCAGAAGAAATATTGTGACAATATGTACCTAACTTTGAACGAAGTAGTATCCTTGCTGAGGCTCATGGTAGAGCTACAGGAGGACATTACGCAGGAAAAGTGATCACGCATAAGATTCTATGCATTGGGTTGTGGTGGCCAAACCTTCATAAGGATTCGAAAGCATACTGTAGGGCATGTGACACATATCAAAGGGCTGGCAGGCCATCTCAGAGGAATTTACAGCCTCTGATGCCATAGGTGACGTTACAACCATTCAATAAATGGGTGATTGACTTTGTGGGTCCAATTCAGCCTCAAGGAAAGAAGACGGGGGTGTGGTACATCATCATTGCAACTGAGTACTTGACATGGTGGGTAGAGGTGCAAGTTGTGAAGGATTGCATAGGTGTGACAACGACAAAGTTTATTTTTGAATATGCGTTGACAAGATTTGGTTTTCCAAAGATCTTGATGAGCGATCACGGTATGCACTTTCCTAATGAAACAATCAGTGCGTTGACAGAAGAATTTCAGGTGTATCATCAGAGAAATACACCTTATCATCTACAGGCCAATAGGATGGTGGAAGCATTCAATAAGATACTGGTGAGTGCACTGATGAAGGTTTGCAATGCTCAAAGAAAGGAATGGGATGTGCATGTACCCACGGTTCTATGGGCCTACAGAACGACTTGTAAGAAATTGACTGGCCAAACGCCTTTTAGACTCGTCTATGGCATGGAAGCTGTGATACATTGTACCTAGTCTACCCATAGTGGCACTCATAGGAATGGTGGACCGCAAAGCCCTAGAAGAGAGGCTCACATAGCTAGCAAAGCTTGAGGAGGACCAATTTCTAGCTAGATTTCATCAACAAGTTCAAAAGGAGCACGAAAAGGAATGGCACGTTTAGCACATCAAACTGTGCACCTTTAAGGTAAATGATCTGGTCTTATTATATGACAGTAAATTTGATAAATTTCCAGGGAAATTTAGGATGCACTCGATAGGGCCTTATGTCATCAAGGATATTACCAATGGTGGAGTAGTTCAGCTGGTTAAATTGAATGGAGAACCCTTCCTAGGGAAGGTGAATGCTAGTTGGTTGAAGCCATACACGGTGATCTAACTAGAGGGATATATGAGGGAAACATATTATTAGCACTCCAGGCAACTGAAAGGAGGCGTGGGATTATAAAATACACTACTCGAGTTGAAGAGCTGCGTGAGGAGAGAACCATGTGGAACGAGGGAATGTCACATAGTCCACAACAACGTGCAGAGAGCTACGCTACCAAGGGAGCAACCGCACAGAGTAGTCAGAAAGTGACCATGTCACTGCTCATGATTTGACGATGCAAAAATGGCCAAATGGACTGGGGGGGGGGGGGGGGAATTTAAGTCAGAATTTATGGGCAATATCTTTGAAAATTTGTTTCCAATCTAGCATTAATGAACCGATTTTGTGGCCACCCAGGAGAAAACACTTTGTGTATTGAGAAATTGTGAGTTGTGCTATGTGTTGTGCATGAATTGCGCATTTTTCAAAGAGCTACTTGATTGTGTAGTGTTTGATCGATTTTTGGAAACTGACCATAAAATCATTTGTGACATTATTCTAAGAGCAGCAGCCATGGATGCTGAAGCAATGATAGCCAAGGGAGCTGTTCCGGAGGTCGCTATGGCAATAGAAGGAGTTGCCCCAGAGGTTGCGCCTACAGAGATACCAGCTGAGGTACCGAAGTCTCCACAGACACTTAGACCCAGGCCTACCCTGACCAAGGAGGGTCCCAAGAACAAGAAGGGCAAGCAGGCCGTGACACCACAGCCGGTGTGTGCATCTCCTAGAAAAAACCCATAGAAGGATAAGCCCACCACACAAGAAAAGGGCAAGATGATTAACTTGGAGCCAGAAGAAGAAGATATTGAGGATATCCCAATGGATGATGAGGATGTTGTGGTGGAAACGAAGGATGTTGAAATTGAGGGGTCTGACCCCATCACTATGTTGCCTAAGTATGTTCCTCCATGCAAGGGAAAGACCAAGGTGCCCAAAGACATTGATGAAAGTAAGGTCACACTACACACACCCCTCCTGTTGGACCAAATTGTGTTCGAAGGACCGCGCTTGGGACGTGTCCCCCTTTTGAAACTAGAAGACTTGGATTTAGCGGATAGAGAATGGTTCCCTCATTTGGCAACGGAGCAACTTATGTACTGGGTGTTCTAAAAAAATACTGGAGTAACCGCGTTGGTGCTAAGGAAATGGCTGAAAGGTGTGGATAAGGCAGGACTACTCAACCTGCTATGGGTGTCACATTACAACTGCGCACCCATCACAATGGTCGTAATCAAGCAGCTGCTATGCTTGGTACACGATGGATGTTTGTGGCTGGAGGATCCGATACCCATCACTGATATACAGATCCATAAGATCATGCGGCTGTCGTACAAAGGGAAAAATATGGCCATGGCATTTGGTAGAAAGGTTGGCGAGCATGCCCTCGTGGAGGCCATGAAGGAAAAGTTCAAACTGGTAAAGAAATTGTGCAGTTACACCATTTCAAGCATCTATGACCCTGCGGTCAAAGTGGTGATGCAACTCTTAGTAGGGAAGGTGACGCAGAAGTGTTGCACAGATGAAGTGCCGACACTAGTTGTAGCTTTGGCTACCCATTGCACGGAGGGAGTTCAATTTAATTGGGCGTACTACCTCTGTTGTGAGTTCCTCGCAAACTACTGCAAGGCGCAGGATCTCAGCAAGCCATTCCACTATGCATGGCTCTTGATGTCCACAGTGTTGGTAGCATGGGAGCTACCTGAAGACAGTCAATTTCCTCTGGTCGCGTC
The DNA here is from genome assembly GCA_000404065.3 of Pinus taeda. Taxonomy (NCBI): domain Eukaryota; kingdom Viridiplantae; phylum Streptophyta; class Pinopsida; order Pinales; family Pinaceae; genus Pinus; species Pinus taeda. The sequence goes on from APFE031202428.1 coordinate 58,454, forward strand.
GGACCTACCAAAGGCAGCGAAGTACGCTTCGCCGTGGATGACTAAGGATCCTCAGAGGATAAAGGATAGCAAGATCTTTTGGATCTTGATGGAGATGAATGTGCATATGGCCATACCTCGCAAGCCATGGTTGTCACCTACAATTTTGACAGATTGCAGGAGTACGTGGAATTCAAAGCTGACTTCAACCACATCTCTGTATAGGCATGAAATGACCATGAGAAGAAGTGGAATGAATTGCCCTATTTGGCAAAATATGACACGATCGACGCAGTCCTTAACCGCTGGCCAGCATAGTGGTGCACTACCTCAGACTTGGCTATGGGATTGAGCAAGTCCGCCACGCAACGCAAGAAGGAAGAGGCCAAGCTGAAGATGGAATAGTTGGCCGTGAAAAGGAAAAAGGAGGTCGACGATAAGGCTAAGGCAGAGTGTGTTTCCGCGTAGCAGTCGGGTGGGCAGGTAGAAGAAGAGGAGTGTGGATTTGATAAAGGTCAGAAATCGCCTTCACTAGAAATAGAGGACAAATAGACAAAGCACGGAGGAGTGAACCCAAAGATGACTCTGTTTCGTATCAAGTGCACTCGAGGACCAGAAAAGGTAGGGCCATAGAATAATTCCAAGGTTAGAAAGACCTTTCTGGATTCAATCACGCTAATAGACGGGCATCTGAATGATATAGGGGATGCAGTGCAGGATACCACTGTGGAACTACTGCAATAGTTCGAGCAGCAGTAATAGCAGGCATTGGGGGCTATTCAAACGAGTCTGTGTGAGCTACATATGCATGCATCGTGGATTCAAACTAGTGCTATGTCCACCTGTTTGGCCCTTGGAACCTCAAAATCTGCAGGGATGTTGCACGCAAGGGACCCCTGAGCCATAGTGCTACTCGATGGAGCATTGCCGATGACGACTGAAGCTGACAAGCCCGCTGTCAATTCCCTCAAGGGAGTGGGACTTAACTTGGTCATGCTTCCTAGTGAGGTGTGTCACCTTCTACATGATGGTGTGATTGTGGAACTTCGGGCCCACGAGGAGCATGCTTTATAGATGATCAGTGAACAAAAGCTCAACAACGATCAGATGACTATGCAAAGAGACTCCACTTTTAACCTTGTGACAGACTTGACAGACACGAATTAGCACATAATCAAGGTTGTGGATGAGGCATGTAGAACTGTCCCAGAGCTAGACATTCCTGAGGCTAAGCTAGTAGATGTGCAGGTTCAAAAACTCGCTGTGAGAGTGCACGACACATGCACAGATTTAGAAAAGGTTCAGCTAGAGTTGAACCTCAAAATTGCAGAATTGTAGTTGAAGGCCCAACCTTTGACTCCGCTGGAAGTAAGGGAGTTGCACGCAACTGCCATGAAAGATGCAATGGCAGAAGTAGCGAGTGCAGTGACAGACTGTACAACACTTTTTAAGGAGCTGCTTGAGATACTCACCAGCTTGCAAGAAGACCCCAATGTGCAGAGGCTGGAGACGGAAGCGCGACAACTACAACAGCGCTATAACGAGGTTAAAGCGACAACATGCACTGTCGCCATCACATAGAAACTCACAAAGCTGCAGGAGGCCAAGGAATTGAAAGAATAGGTAGACACTGCTCAGCACAAGGAAGTCGTGCTGAAGGCTAACCTGAATCCTTGGTTGGACGAGACCTACGTGATCATGACCACCATTGAAGGCAAGTTGGCCAGTTTGCAGGAGACTCAGTAGAAGCTATAGGTTGATAGCATAGGGCCAACGACATAACAGTTGGTCCAAGAGATGAAGCAGGCGGCAACGCAGTGCACCGCTAAGGTAGAAATTTTCCAAGTTGAGCTGGGAGGTCTTCGTGACAAGATATCCACACCAACCGAGTGACTTGAGGGTGAGTCACCAAGTTTATGTTGGGGGCCTGTTAGGAACAGGTTCTCTGGGGTCAATTTTGGGTTAAAAACCCAAGTTTTGGGGCAGAAGGCCCGAATTTTGTATAAAATAAATGTAAATTCTTCGCATTTTGTGGTCGCGGAGCACGAAGATATCTAAAGTCAAAGAGGGTTTTCCACCCTTAGTCTAAAGAGGTTGTGTTGGTTTTGGAGATATACCCTTGGTCCGTGGACCATGGGATTGTATAAAAAGGAGAATCTTAGAGAATCTAAGGTAGTTCAGTAGTCATTAGTTATTGATGTAATAGGTTTGTGAGAGCTAAGCGTGAGAGTATTAGAGGAAGAAGAGGCTCTGTAGTTGAGTGCATAAAGGCCTAGGGTATAAGTCCACAGTTGAGTGCCTGGACCTTTGCAGCTATGTGTGCAGGGCGATTAGAGTCTATATTGGAAATTTGAATCATGAATAAAGAGAAGTGTTTTGAAGTTACTATGTACTTTCCATCTGTGTAAGCATTATTTTACTTCTATTATAAATGTTGCGATTATGCTATGTTGAATGTTGGGTTTAAGATATAATGTTAAGTTGATGCTCGAAAATATATGTTTCCATCTGATACATGAATGCAAGTAATAATATATGTTTATGTGAGGATAATCTTAATTGCACGGTAAATTTGGCTAATACTTAAGATAATTTTGGGAACAAGACAATACCTTAGTTACATAGGTGTGTAAGTGCTTGAATCAACGTCTAGGGTTGCGCGAAGGATAGTTAGATACCTTCACAGAGGTTCTGAAAGATGGAAGAAGAAGGACATGGCTTATTGATCTGCAAGAAGACAGGGGTTAGGGTGTAAGATCAACATCACGACTATCTCAAGGTGCAAAAACTTGGTTCCTACATCCCCCCATACTACTTTAGGTGAGACTTCAGTTCACACTCTGCGGATTGATGCCGAAAGGACTAGTAGTGTATGGATTTCCTTGATTTCTTAACATTGAACCTAGGTCAGGGCCCATCAAGCCAACAACTATTATGTAAATTAAAAAATAGAAAATCATACTAAACCATATAATGGATCCCAAAAATAATTATCAGATCCACTGATATGTTATACATTGCATCATTGTTATTCATTTACCAAAATAGACAAATAATAATCTTAAACAAATAGAATCCATGACACTTGTAGCATATTAGACAATGAAGTTTTCCACACTAAAATAGTTTAGTTAAGTGCATCAATTAGTTATTTGTGACCATGAAAATGTATCTTCTCTTTATAAAGGTATCAATAAACACAAAGGCCTCTAGACCCCTTATAACTCTGAAAAAATTCACATAAGCGTCTCATTGTAGAAAAATAGGAAGAGTGCATTCCTCCAATGCAGACACATTCATTGCTATAACACATATCAAACACTATTCATTATTCATAGTGCAACACATATGTAAGAAAATACACCTATCTATATAACTTGAATGACTAAAAATTGAAGGAGGGACTTCAACTCTCCACCCAAATATAAGTCAGTTATATTGCAATCTTTCTTGTAGTTTACCACCCCTGAACCAAATTCAAAGTCTGAGGATTTAAGTGCTCAAGGAAATTCACACTAATACTAGACAAATAAATCAAATAGGAATCCAGAGCACATAGTGTCTCCACCTACTAAGTACTACATGAATCTAGAGTACACAATGTCTCCACCTACTAAGCACTACAAGGATCTAGATTCCACAATGTCTCCACCTGCTAAGCACTATAGGAATCGATAGTCCATAGTGTCTCCACTTACTAAGCACTATAGGAATCTAGAGCACACAATGTCTCCACTTGCTAAGCACTACAGGAATCTAGAGCACACAATGTCTCCACCTGCTAAGCACCGATGAATCTAGAGTACAAAATGTCTCCACCTATTAAGCACTATAGGAATTCAAAGCACATAGTGTCTCCACTTACTAAGTACCACATGAATCTAGAGTACAAAATGTCTCCACCTACTAAGCACTACAAGGATATATATTCCACAATGTCTCCACCTGCTAAGCACTATAGGAATCGATAGTCCATAGTGTCTCCACTTACTAAGCACTATAGGAATCTAGAGCACACAATGTCTCCACTTGCTAAGCACTACAGGAATCTAGAGCACACACTGTCTCCACCTGCTAAGCACCGATGAATATAGAGTACAAAATGTATCCACCTATTAAGAACTATAGGAATTCAAAGCACATAGAGTCTCCACTTGTTAAGCACTACAAGAATCCATAACACACAGTAGCTCCACCTGCTAAACACTACAAGAATCTAGAACATACAATGTATCCACCTGCTAAACACTATAGGAATCCATAGCACATAATGTCTCCACCTACTCTTCACTTGTATTCACTTTTATAACCACCCCTCCAACATTTACCTAATTTCACTGACCTACTAGGGTAAACATGAGACAAAGAGTTACTATGACATGATCCAACTTTCAAGCATTGGTTAAGGAAGTGGGGCCTACAAGCTGACAACTCACAACATCCCTCAGAGTTATGGGACACTCAGGGGCCAGAGGACCACCCCAGGTGACCAAACCCTGAGTTGGGGATTTTATTACTAACTTAGACTCCCAACTGAATAGACAACAAGGTAAGGATGCATTTATAGGGCTCTAATTGCACGTATGACACTTCTTCCATGCGATTATAGCCCAAAATTTCCAGTTCAGATGGTGCAGTCCTGAGATCTCAGCCACAATTCCAGGTTAGTCTCCAGACCACTACCCATAACTGCCTGAGACTTCTTAGAATCATTATTAACCTAAGGACAAAGCTAAAAATTCAAACTCAATTCAATAACTTGACCTAGATTGCCTAGAACATACTATACATTTAGTCAAACACATGGAAAACATGTAAGTTGTAGGTCATGAATGCATATATGATCATAAAAGTCTGAGACTCATATGAGAATCACCAGGAAGTCTTTATGCCCTCTCCACATAGTTGTAACAACACTTATTAGTCCATACATTCATCAACCAATTAATAGATAAATAATTCATGATAAGATCCATAGGTAATACACATCATATAACCAACATATAACCAGAAGATAGCTAATATAGAAACCATGGAAACTCAACCATAATATCGCCAACATAATCACTACAATTCTCATATATCATAATAAGAAAAAGTCTCATATTAACACATGAAAATAGCAACCAAGTTAGGAACTTCCACGTACCGCTTGACCATATATTGGGCTGAACCAAATCTCCCTTTCATCCAATCACTCCCATGCCATATTCCATGCATGAATGTGGGATCTCATGGAATTATCCAAGGCAAGCGAAACCAGGGCTTCCAAAGGCCAAACCACCTCAACCCTCAACCAGTGATCCCACCTCATAGTCAGACATCACTATCACCAACTAGATCAGTCTCTACCCAAGTTCTCTAGGGCTCCAAGAAATAGTAACTCAATCCACAACCTTCCAGGGCTCGATAACATTTGTCCAACCTGACTCTAGGTACTAATAGTTCAACCCACTAAGGGCTCCAAAGCATCTGTCCTAACATAGGCTCCAGGACTAGTGATTCAACTCAATTTATTCCAATGCTTCCTGATCATTTGTTCCAATTGTTGAAAGTGTTGAACCTACCATCATTCAAGGGGTATCCCTTATATGTGGTCCCAATCGGACCTCACACCATTTTGGATAGGAGCCCCATCTAGAATAAAAAATAGTTACCATTTTCTTAAATATTTTCTTGGCTCTAACTATCAGCAGGAGAGAGGAATGCATGCGTGCATTCGAAAAGTAAGAAAGTGTGCCAGGTGAATGTTCGGTTGTAAGTGTGTCAAGGTTATTCTACTATGGAGGAAAGAGAAAGGGAGCCTTAAAGAGAGAGGTAATAGTACCACTCTGGTATAAAACCACACACAATGAGATATATCCATCTAACATCTAGCATAATAGTCCACAAATATGCAACAAACATTGTAACCAGTACAAAACATTCTCAATATGATAAGCACTAAAATAACCGAAACAGTTCAACTAATTTAGTAAAAGAGAAAACAAACATGAATTATAAACATTCACAAAATAGTCTTACAAACATTCATAATCCATGCATGAAGAACATGTTGGCCATTAGGCTTCATATGTTAAGTAAAAGTCCTAAGACACACGTACACATCTAACACCACGAGCTCCAATAATGGAGCATTGGAGCCACTATTTTCTCCCCAAAAGAACTAGCTTGTTTCTATGATGCCTTGTGGGAGGATCCAAGGTGAAAAGTCCTTTACTTGAATAATGAGGGTGTATATATAACCAATGGGGTGATCCTTCACCTCCCTTGTGACTCTTTGACTACCCTCATGATTTCTTGACTTCCCTACAAATTTTTGACTTTTACATGACTCTTCATATTATGTACATGTCCTTTGGACTTCCACTTTAAAATACATTTTGAATAGTGATGTGGCACATGATGACTCATGACATGACATGACATGACATGACATTGATGACATGGATTGCATGATGACATGGAAATTTTAAGTCATTCTTCCTGCTTCTTGGTATGTGTCTTTTTGAGAATGTTCTTTTTTCCACCTCCATATGGCTTAGAGATGAGGAGTCTTCGATGATCTCAGATCTTGACCTGTGGTCGCAAAATGGTGTCCCTTTTATTTATCTTGATTGATCATCTTTCATAACCAACTACAAAGATGTCTTCTAGCATTTTTTCCTTCTCCATTTGCTTCTTCATCACCCTGTCATAGTGTGATAGAATACCTGCATTTGTAAATCACTCATGACAAGACGACATTAGTTTGATAAGCCCTTAGTCTAAGATGTTGCATGCAGATCCAATGATTGAGCTAGGATTGAGTGATGGCCTATGGCAGGGGCTTAGTGACTATGCAATTGTGCAACTTAGGCAATCAGGAATGAAGCTTGAGCCTTGAGATTGTGCAATGCATAGTTCAAGTTGGACTGAGCAAGACGATTGCGCGTTTGGGGAGCTGAGTGAGCCAGGATGAGGGGTTGGGCACTGATTCAACCTACTAAACATTTCTAGAAGGCAGAGGAGACCAAGTGACTGCACAATTTCATAGCTTAGGAGTTCAAGGGATGGGCTTGAGGATTGAGACTGTGCAATGCACAATTCAAGCCTAGTTGGAGGGCATGGTTGTACAGTTTTAGAGGTAAAGGTTCGTGCTTGGGCACTGAGACTCCATAGTGTGAATTTCTTGAAGGAAGGAACTATGCATTACATCGTACCAAGAGGCACTATTGTAGCTTGAGGGTTGAGATTGCACAATGTGCAATTTAGGAGGGTCGGATGAGGCTAATTTTCTTGGTCAAAGAGTTTCCATAATTTGACTAAGTGTGGGATCTGTGAAGCTACTTTGAACAGTGATAAGAATTGATTTTGATCACACACTTAGAATACTTGACGACACAAAAACATAGATCACACAAGACACATGAAAAACATACTTCCCTTGGTGTGACAACTTTGCGATGACTTACAACAAGTGTGACACCAATGATACACTTTGTGACAACTGTGACAACACTTATGTGTCAACTCTTAAAACTTTGGAAATGAGTGCGACAGATGTTCACATGATAATATCAACTCATTTACATAAATATGTCCCTTTAAACCACCAAAACAAGATTATGTACATTATGTGACAATTAACACGTGAAAAGATGACACTTTGAGTTTCTTTGAAATGTAAGAAAAACACTTAGAGAAAACACATGTAATTAGTCTCAATGTTTGTGATGATAGTATGCAAGATCATGGTGGGCTCCAAAATTTGGGTGTAGACTAAAATTTTAGAGGGTGTTGTAGTCACTATAACACTTGGCAACGCACTGTAGAATTTCAGCTTCTCTTTCTGGGTTGACTTTTTTGTACAATGTCTCAGTTCTTCAAGGAGTATTGATTCATCATGCAGGTCACTTTGGCTTCCCCACTTACCTTGAAAATAAACATGGTCCCCTTTATGCCTTCTCAGTTAATGGAAAACACAAGATTCAACAATATCACAATGTTTTGAATCGGAAAAGGTAGTGTAGTTCGTGAGATTTAGATTTTCAGAGTATAGTTTTTCATCTCTGGTGTTGCTCCACTACCAGTAGACTTGGATAGTACCCCGATGGAGTCACTATAGAAACACAAACATTTCTTTGCTGCCAACGAGCTTGGACAGTAACCTTGTGGAGTTTCTTGCTTCACCTCTCTGTGTAGGATTGCTTTCTCTTCTTTCACCTTTATTTATACATTTAAATAGGATTGTGCACAAGCTCTTATTTATTTTATGGGCAGAAGAGGGATCCCGACTTATTGAGAGAAGGAGAGGTTTTTCCTTCAAAGAATCATATAGATACCTCTGATTTATATTTTCTCATTTGTGTTTTTCCATTTCTACTCCTCTACTGATTAGATATGCATGAAAACACCAAAACATAAGGAACTGAGTATAGGCATAAGGTTTCCATAATAGACATAGGTATCATGGTTCGAAAAAAACTCTCCTTACAGATGAATCACATTTTCCATCAAAACATCATTGACCAAAAGATATAGCCAACACAAAGAACGAGGACCGAAGGTTAGCCAAATGTTGTGGTGTCACATGACTCTTTTTAACTTTTCCACACACAAAGAAGCCAAAAAACACGTTCACACATTATGCTTATTTAAAAAACATAAACAAGAATAAGACCAAAGAAACAAACAAACAAGAAACTATGTACATAGGGTAGGGCACAACCCCAGATAATCATTGAAAATATTGTTTTAAGTCATGGTCATTAATAGGAAGAGATTCAATCTTCCCATCTAGTGATTGAAGATGATATGTTTGTTTTCCAAGCCTTTCGTGGATAGTGAATGGTATGATCCACAAGGATTGAAACTTAGTGTGTTTTCCTTTGTCCTCGTGGGATTTGTCCCATTTTAAGACTAGGTCATCCACATTAAATTCATTCTTCCATGTAGAATTCTTCTTAAACCACCTCTTGATATGACTCTAGTGGAGACAAAAAAGTTTTTTGCTTTCTATCTTTCTTCCTACAGCTTGCAGAAAGTGTATATCCTACTCCAAACCAATAGGCACAACTTGCCATGGGATTCTTATGAAAATTGAAGGGCAAGAAAATATATGTTCGGGGGTAGGATGGATTGTTTTCCATACACCAGGAAGTAAGTAGATGTATTTAGACAAGGTTTTGGCGTGACTCGGTTAGCCCATAAGGCATTCACCAATGTGGAGTTCCAGTTCCTCTATTTAGAGAAAATAATATTCTTGATAATGTGAATAAGGTTCTTATTTGTGGACTCAGCAAGATCATTTCCTTGTGGATAGTAATTGGTTGAATGTTTTAATATAACTTCATTTTCTAAAACAAAATCATAGAATCTTAATGATGGAATGTATGTTGCAATGTAAAAAAAAGGTGAAGTCGGAATGCCGAACCTAAAAATGATATTACATTTAAGGAAATTGATGACTTCCTGATCATTCACCTGTTTTAGTGGCATTTCTACTACCCACCAGGTGAAGTAATATGTGGCAAAAAGAATGTAGTGGTGTTGTTTTGATGAGTGCGGAAATTTTTCACCAATAACATCTAGGCCCCATTGTTGAAATGGTTCTTCCACAACAATAGGATGCAACGAGACAACTGACTTATTTTCTTAATAGACACATTTCTGACAGTCTAGACAATTGCGGGCATATGCGTGAGCATATTTGAATAATGTGGGCCAATAAAAACCAACTTGCATAACCTTGTGCATCATTGTTTCACCCACAAAGTATCCCATGGCCGGTCCATCGTGGATATCACACAATAATTTCTCTGAATAGTGTGCTTCTAAGCATATGAGCAATACTCCATTATGGTTCTTTCTGAAAAGCACCCCATGAACCAACTAGTAAGATAATGATTTTAATTTGACTGCCCTATTCTGCTATGTGGATAAGTGAGAGTGAAACATGTCATGCTCAATATAATGGTTCACATCTGCATACCAAGAGCTAGAAATAGAAGTGGGGGAGGATCACTCAACATTATACATTTCAATTTCTTGCTCGCGACTATATGGATCATATTCTTTTGCATCCACTGCTTTTGCTGCTAGTCAACATAGACCATGACCCTTAATGATGTGAACTGGTTTGAATTCTAAGTCATAATCTTGCATACTAGTCATCTACTTCGCTCTTCTCTCACCCAGCTCTTTTTGGAAAAATAATGGAACAAAGATAATGAAATGGTTCTTCAAGATTTAGAGCTAAAAGTGCTTTACTACCTTATAGACTGCATATGCCTATTTATCAATGGCAGGATAATTAAGTTTGGGTCCTTGTAGGTTGACACTCATAAAATATATTTGTCGCTCATTGTTTTGATCATCTTTCTGTGTAAGCATAATGACAAGAGAAGTATCAAAAGCAAGCGTGTAGAGAAGAAAATATTTATTGAAAACTAGGCTCTACAAGGTTGGTTCTTTTATGATAACTTGCTTGAAAACGTGTCCTTTTCCTTGTTGTCCCACTTATATATCGCATCCTTCCTTACAATCTCCTACATGGGTTTAACAATTTGAGCGTAATCAGAGATTAATTCATAGAGAAAGTTGATCTTACCCAGGAAGGACTGCATAGCCTTCTTATTCATTGGGAAGGGAATCTGCATAATAGCTTTCACCCTTTTTGGATCTACCTTAATCCCACTTTTCACGATATTGTGGCCCAAGAGGATTCCCTTGAACATTGAAAAATACTCTTCTTTATATTAAGCAATATCCTGTCCTTTCAACATCACTCAAATATTTTCTTCAAGTGGCGTAAATGGTAGGATCTCTTCTTGGAAAACATTGTGACATCATCAAAATACACCACTATGCTTTGTCCTATCATCCTGGAAAATGTGATGTCCATTGCACGTTGAAATGTCGCATCGACATTGACTAGCCCAAATGGAATTATTCTAAATGTGAATGTGCCCCACTTCGTTCGAAAAGTATTTTCTAGCATGTCAAGCTATGAGACCAGAACATGGTTGTTGTCTAAATAACCATCAAGAAAAGAAAAAATTTCTGACCCTGATAATATCTACAATATCTATTAAATAGACGACATAGGGTAGTTGTCTTTGTTCGAGGCACGGTTCAAGTTTATAAAATAAACACACAAGTGGATTTCCCTAGACTTCTTCCTCACTAGGACCAGATTTGATACCTAGGCTGAATGTCGCACCTTGTATATGATCTGAGAATCCAATAGCTTTCTCAACTCTTTTTGAATTAGGGGCTCAAGTGTCAGATGTACCTTTTGAAACTTTTGTTGAAAAGGTTTGAACCCTTCCTTGATTGGGATAACATGTTGGATTATTCACGTTTCATAAGTTTTTATCTCTTCATATGTCCACGTGAACAAATCTTAGTACTTCTTGAATAAGTAGATAAAGGCTTACCGCTCTTGTGGTGTGCAACAATTACTGAGATTGAAAAATTGTGAATCTTTCTCTGTTCCAAGACTTATTTGTTCATGCCACAACGTTGAACTGTGGTTTTTTCTATTGAATGGTCCTCTAAAGTGATTCTTTAAGTCATAAAAATTTTCTAATGATACCATGCCTTTCGGCATGGGGTTCTCTTTTTTTGTGCTAGCTACATCTTGCAATGCTCTTTCATTCTCGACTTAATCAATAACTACATCTTTGAATACATCAACATTTGCCATAAAGTGTAGTATTTGTGGGTCATCATTAAAAATGTGAGAATTAGTGATATTGTTAGGGACAGATGGTTTGTAAAGAATCTCAACAGAAAAACCATCTCTAAGAGGTGACAACCTAGTAGCAGCATTTGCTAATGCATTTGTAGTTGTGTTACACTTTCTAGGAACATATATGATATTAAAAGCTTGGAAATGAGAAATAAAATGCCATACCTCTTGTTGATAACCTTTCAAATCAGGTGACACAGAACGTATAGTGTTACGTACCTGTCATATAATGATTTCAGAGTCACCTACTCGTTTGAGAACCCAAACATTGAGGTCAATGGCCCTTTGTAAGTCTAGGATGAGTGGTTCATATTCCACCATGTTATTGTGTACTCAAATTCCAAGCGGCTTGTGATTAGTTGTTTTCTCTATCGTGGGTCTACTAAAACACAACTAGCTCCAGAGCCCACCCATGTCTTTGAATCGTAAAAATACAAAATCCAAACATCATATTTACAAGGACTATGCATTGCACTATTGCTACTACTATCTACTATACAAATGCCATTTCTTCCAATTGAACTAGGAAGGAGTTCCAACTACGTGTCTAGTGGGACTGGGGAAGGCTGAGAAAGATAACACCCCAGATCAATTTCTAAAAATCAATTTTTGAAGATTAGATCTGCAAAAGAAAGTGGTTCATATTTCCCCTCGAAGGTTGTAATAGTATGCTTCATGTAAGGTTCTGAGTTCACCTGGATTTTGTTATTTCTACCCTTGTACGGAAGCCATAAATGTGACTAGTTGGTAGAAAAATAACCCTGTAATTTAATGGACTAGTATCTACTCAATAATCCACCATATGCTTCCCAAATGTCGACAATTACTATATTTATACACTGGTGAAATCGTTGACTAGATGATAGGTGGATAGGCACATTTTTGAGTTCATTGATAGCATGGACAAGAGTCTTGTCTAGATAAACTATCTGTTCATATGTTTTATCCCATTTTGCATTAATTTTATTGGCTACAAATAGTGGCATTACATTTACAGATGCACCAAAAAAAACAAACAAATTGTGTACATTGTAATTAAAAATTTCAAACATTAACAAAAATGGAGAGCAAAGTGTGTTAGCTTCTAATGTTATTGCATTGAGTATTGATTCCAGGGGACCATAAGGCTTACTAGATCCCTTTTGCAAAGAAGCATTTTTACTTGAGGCGATCTATTCAAGAGTATGAACGAGTAGTTCCTACTAGCTTGTAATTCTTATAAGTTCAAAGAGTGAAATGTTAGCATGAATTTTCTTCATGTCTTTGACTATATTATAATCAAACACAATGGGATCACCAAATTCTGTGGAGGATTAACTTGATCTAATGCTTTCGGAGTTACTGACTTGGTTTTACCATTTGTAGAAGTACTCTTTGTTGTAGCTGTGTTTCTAGACTTGCTCTAAGTGTTTTGTGTTGAGTTGATAGGTAGCGTGATCTTCCTTCACAAATGTTCCTTCAGTTTCTACCTTGTCAACTCTAGTTCCAAAACTGGACCTTGGCTTCTCAAGTTATGTTGACCTTTCTTCTTTTGATTCGGGTCCTCACTCAGTGGCTTCTTTTCGACAATTTTCTTTTTAGATGTGTATACACAACTGAGTGTGTTCACTGCATGCCCAACACTCACAGTTCTTTGGTTGCAACAATTTGCACCTTTTCTTCTGGAATATCGGCCTACTCATCAAAAGGTACTGTATCGATGAAATGCGCAGCTAATGAACTCATGTTGTAATTCCTTTGCGGTCATGTTTTTCCTGAGTGATATTCTTGATGAAGTGAACAACATTGATCCATGCCCATGCTCTCAACATTCAACACAACATCGATCTTTACACATACTTGTATCACTTATTGTTGTTGCTACTAGAGTTGACAACCCTTCTTTGGAGGTTGAATTTAGGGGGCTTGCTACTTACGGTGGTCTCTCTTGACATTTTTTTTAACTCTGCGAACTCATTGGACATAGACTTGATGATGTGAGTCAAGCTATCAAGATCAATAACTTCCTTTTCTTTGGCCTTACCTGAAGAGGCCTGAGACCTTTTTCTCGTGTATTTGGAGTCCTTTGATGATTCATCATCAAAAATCACTTGAATTACATACAAGTCATTTTCAATTGTAATTTCATCTTCATAATTCTTTGCAAGAGTCACTTTCATAGTTATCTTCATGAATTGTGTGATTCTTTTCGGTATGGTAGAAGTATAATAATAAGTAGTGATGGAGTCATGAGGTTTCATGTTTGTAGGAAATCTATTAAATATACAATTAAACCTCTAATTGAAATATTTAACCTTTTCTTTCTACTCCATCTTCAGATTGCCTAGCTCTTTCAATAACATGGCAAGAGTTTTGTCATCGACAAATTTTTCAAGAAACAACTTCTTAAACAACTTCCAATTCTAGATTGAGTTCGAAGGGAGCCTATGATACCATACAACTACTCTACCATCTAAGGTACAAGGGAAAAGTCTACATGCCATATCATCATAATCTACCTCAAGCAGTTGTAGGTGTAGGTAGAAATTTTTCAAATGGTCCTCCACCTTGAGTGATTTGTCAAGGTCATACTTTGTTAAAAGCTTCTCCAAGTGTCTTGGAATCTTGTGTAACACACCTGAAAGTGCAAGTGGGCCCTGAGTCATCCAATCCAAATATTGGCCCACCAAATCTTTGTCTATGTGCTCCTCCTCTTCGTTAAAATATGATGAATCTTATTCCTCTTCTTCTTCACCACCTAACTCGCAGAAAGTATGGTCTGAGAGTAAAATGTTGGTTGTGTCACCTCTGTTAAAATATGGAGGTTACTTTGGTTTCTCTGTTCATTCTACAGTCTTTTCTAGCTCTTCAAGTGTAGCAAGAACCAAATATTCGATTGTTGAAACCATTATCTAGGTAGGATTGGTTGCATTCATCTTTGGAAAATAAGGAAAATTGTGTAATCCAGGAATAAGTCCGATAGCCTTTGCAAACTTCTGGGTTTTGGGTCAGATGGTCTAGATATTCTGGTAAGATATTTCACAATCTTGTTCAAAATTGGGCTAAGAAGATCTACTAACTTCAGGAGTATGAGTAGGGGAGGTGTTGGGAATACTATTTCCTTGACCAAAAGATGTATGGAGAGGGTGGGTGAGGTCATCAACCATAAAAATTTGGTGTCCCTCCTTCTAGTGCTAGAAATGTTAATAGTGTTGAACATGCCAACATTCAAGGGGTCTCCCTAATATTTTGTCCCAATTAGACCTCACATCATTTGGGATAAGATCCACATTTGGAATACGACTTGGTTACCATTTTCTTAAATATTTTCCTTGGATTTAACTATTAGCAGGGGAGAGGAATGCATGTGTGCCTTCGAAAAGCAAGTTTTCCTCGTGAGTTTTTTGTTGTAGGTGTGTCAAGGCTCTTCTAATGCAGAGGGGAGAGAAAGGGATCCTCTAAGAGAGAGGTAATAGTATCGCTCTGGAAGAAACACACACACAATGAGATATATTTGTCTAACATCCAACAGAATAGTCCACAAATATGCGACGAGCATCGCAACTAGTACAACACATTCTCAATATTATAAGCACTAAAATAACTGAAATAGTTCAACTACTTTAGTACAAGTGAAAAAAAATGTGAATTATAACCATGCATAGAACAATCTTACAAACATTCATAATCCATGCATGAAGAATTTCCTAGCCATCAGGCTTCATATATTAAGTAAAATTGCCAAGAAACATGTATACATCAAACACCACTAGCTCCAACAGTGGAGCATTGGAGCCACTAGTTGCTCCCCAAAGGAACAAGCATGTCTCTCCGATGTCTTGCAGGAGGAGCCAAGGTGAAAAGTCCTTTTCTTGTACAATGAGGGTGTATATATAACCAATGGGTGGATTCTT
Organism: Pinus taeda; assembly: GCA_000404065.3. Taxonomy (NCBI): domain Eukaryota; kingdom Viridiplantae; phylum Streptophyta; class Pinopsida; order Pinales; family Pinaceae; genus Pinus; species Pinus taeda. Next base: position 74,060 of record APFE031202428.1, read on the forward strand.
CACCTCCCTTGTGACTCTTTGACTAGCTTCATAATTGTTTCACTTCCCTATGACCTTTCTACTTTTACATGACTCTTCATATTTTGTACATGTCCTTTGGACTTCCACTTTACATTACATTTTGAATAGTGATGTGGCACATGATGACTCATGACATGATATGACATGACACTGATGACATGAACTGCATGTTGACATGGCAATTTCAAGTCACTCATGTTGCTTCTGCTTTTCTTTCTCCTAATTGATCTTCCTACATAACCAACTACAAATATGTATTCTAACATGTTTCCTTTCTCCATATCCTTCTTTATCATGCTACCATAGTGTGATAGAGTACTTGCATCTGAAATTCACTCATGACAAGACAACATCATGTCATGCGGAAAGAGTTAATCTTGCGGACAAAACCAACCTCCCTAGAAACCTAAGGTTTTCTAGTGACAAACAAGACAATTAAGAGCAATCCTTCTCTAAACATGCATTTACCATACAAGAAATCAAGTGTTTAGATCCTACCTGTAGTCCAACGCTGTTGTAGTAGTCCAGCCTTGTCGATCCAGATGAGCTCCTCCTTCACTTCGAAACCTGCAATCACTAACAATCAAACGATTAAATAGCACCTGAATATCTCATAAAATAAAACATATTCAACATATAGACCAAGGAGTATATGAAACAACTCATTAATAACAAATTGTTGAGAAGAATGGACTTATTTGTATTAATAGGAAACAAAAGAAACCATTACAACCTGAGCCTTGGTGTTGTGCAAGTTCCTCCCAGGGTCCAGCAAGAGTTTTCCTTTACTTTGATAAGCTCACCCACTTCCAAATGAAACAAGAAAGGATGGGAATCTCTCCTCACAAGCTTCTACAAGGAAGTCCTAATTCCAGCAGCATCTACCCTTAGGAATATTCAGCTTTCAACCCCCCTCCCTTCTGGCCCAATGCCTGTATTTATAGTGCTCTAGAGGAAGTTAATCAGGTCCACCATCAATGGGATAAGCCCCTCTTTGGATGGGATAGCTCCCCTCTTGATGAGATAAGTTCCTCTTTCATAGGGATACATGAACCATCCGGAGGCGCTCAATACACATCGAAAAAGCTTCTAGAATGCTCTAGAAATGATCACAAGTAACTTTTTAAGATGAAACTCGCGCCTTTTGACCTTTACAGGGGTATGCACCCACCCCTTTACATACAGAGCGTACAAGTATGCAGGTATTGTGAACTTGGGTTGCGTACACGCAGGTAAGGCTGAGAGAAACTGCGTACCCAGAGATAAATAGGTTTTTAAAGACTTTCTCTCTTTCTTGAAGTTTGACATGGAGAGCAGAGGTATGAGACTTGCCAAGGAGGATAGTATGACAGTTGATGGAGCCATACTAACTGAAAATAGTCATGGTGACAAATTTTAGTCTAACAAGATCAATTATATGCAATGGATGCCTCTAGAGATCATGTTTACATTTTATCATCAAGATATATCATTCCTGAGGAGATCAAGGAACCTTCGGAGCATTGTCATCTCTTTTCCAAGTGAGTTTTAGTTTTATTGTCTTTTGCCACCTTTTTTGTTGCTTTTTATTGTTTAGCTTGTGAAAGTGTTGTTTCATTTGTTTCACATTTTAAACTGTTTTATCTTGTATAAGTATTGTTCCAAGTTATATATTTCCTTTCCCAAGTGTCACATGATTTTTCCCATTTTGCACCAATGGTCGTTGTTGTGGCAACTATCTTCACATGCTTTATTGTCCTTAAGTTTTATTAATTGTTGCAATTGTTTCACATTCATACATAAATAGGTAGTCAGATCTACACCCATCATCACATCATCCTTCAGATATGCTTGATTTCCACACTCCTCATGGGCATATCTGGGCTGCCCTTGCCAGGATCTCACACTTCACTACATGCACTATGCAATCTAGGATCTCAAGGCCTTGCCTTGGCTTCTAGAATTGCGTAGAGTCTGTCCTGGCCTAGCTCCAATTGTACACTAGCAGTTCTAGTATCTAGTCTCCCATCTTGGCCATTGAGATTGTGCAATCCATAGTCTCTCCCAGGCCCTGACTTAGACTGAACTACGCATTGTGTAGTTCCAGTCATCAAGATTCCATAATGACTATTGGGACTACGCGGTGCACATTTCCTATAATCAGTTAGTCACCCCTGTTAGTCAAAATTTCACAATCCCTCTCATCAGATGCATTGATTTCTTCTTGATCATGCTATGAAGTTAGATTTGTAAGAGCTAATGTTTTCTTTCCATGAGCATCCTTTCTGTCCCACAGGTACCACACTCATGAATCACTTCTCTCTAGTAGTCACTATACCATGGTGCCAAAAGAGAATTTCTTCAAGAGATATCACTGAAAGTAGTAGTAGCAAAGCAGTTGGGTAAGCGCTAGTTAACTTTCCAATATATGCAGACACTCAACTATTCATAGAAAATCAGTCAACACTAACATGGAAGCAAGGCCAACAATAGTAGCAAAAGGAAACAATTTAGTACAAGATTAGGGAAAGAGGAAGTCGCTGACATAATAGTGGGAGAACAAAGCTGCAGAGTGGAAACAAATTCAATATTAATGCAAGCAGCTTCGGTAGCAGAAGCAAAATGAATTAGAGGACAAAAGCAACATTGGAGAGGAAGAGAGAAAAGTAGAGCTTCCAGGTAGCATAGCTAAGATTGCGACAAGCAGAAGAACAATCGAAGGAAGGACAGGAGTTGAGGAGGAAAGAACAGGAGGAGAAGCATAAGCGGGAAGAAGAACAAAGGAAAGGCATAATGGTAGAGCAAACAATGCCAATACAGGTTGATGAGCTGGAATAACCAGCAGCTGAGGAAAAGAGTGAATAGATACAGGTTCCCTCACAATTTCTAAACAAAAGAACCAAGTTGGGCTAGAGATTGATGAGCACATGGAGTAGCTAAGATGAGAGATCACCATGGAAGATTGGAGTTGAGTGCACATAACATGCAAAAGTACATTGGTGGTCCCGTCATGGTCAACACCATGTTTCACATGCTTAAGAACAAGTTGGATATAGGTTCCAAGACCATATACCCATGTGTTATAGAGACAAGAGTCCATTATCGGAAAGACACCACCAAGCAGTTTGGGGACATCATCATGTAGTACCAAGCTTGGCACCAATAAGTGACGAAGCACCAAGTGGAGGTTGTTGAGTTGGTCTTTCCCCAAACTTTAGAATCATAGTGTTTTTTCTTGTTAGGCTATCTCTAACCTATTTTGTATTACATGGGTACATGTGGAAAATGTAATATTATTTGTAAATATACTGTAAGTCAAATTCCAAGTGTCATTAGTAGAATGTGAAAGGTTATCATGTTATGTAATGAGTTACTTGTAAGGAAGTTGAAGAGTCATGAGGGTAGTCAAAGAGTCACAAAAGGGAAGGTCAAGGCTCACCCCACCCCTTGTTATAAATAGAACCTCATAACTCATAGAAGGGGCTTTTGGGAGCCAATATTTTGGCTAGGCTTAAGCTTAGAGAAGGCTTGGGAGCATTGTGATGAGCCTTGGCTTCTCGACAGTGTAGAGCAAATATACTTCTTTGGAGGAGAAGGTGTTATTGATAGTAATGTTCCACTATTGGGGCTAGTTGCTGTCATTGGTGTATGTATGGATGGAAATTTCACTTATAATAATAATAACTGAGCCAACACGCTTTCATGCATATGTTGTTATTTTAGTTGGAATATTCTTTTTTTTTTAAGCAATTTATGTTATTTAACTTACACATTTTCTTATGAACTATTTTGAATGCGATGGTATGAATCTTGTTGAAAGCATGTTGTTGGATTAACTTGTCACTTTGGTTTTTGGACTATTCCACATTTTATCTTGTGATTTCATTTTGCTTGTGTGTTCCTTTAAATTTGTGTACTATTACAGGCTTTTAAGGGGCACACTTCCTTTTCTCCTCCATTTGTTAGAATCCCCATGCATCTCACTTGACTCACTGCAAGGTCACACACTTCCTTCCAACAAAAGTCATCATACTTTATCTTTGTGTGCTACCATGGTCAAGGAACTACATTACCACCCACTATTGGGACTCCTACTTCAAATTATTTGATATCTAGTTGGGATTTCTTACTGGAGAGATCCCTTAAATTTTGGTGGGTGAAACACCATCAACAATATGCTAGGGTATTGGGATAGGGGAGTGAGGTTCACTTCCCCAATAATACAAAACAAAAATATCATCTTGAGAAAGGGCGTGTAATCCACTTTTAGTGGCACAATCTAGGAAGCCCTTCTACCACAAGGGCTAAACACAAGGTTATATTAGGACATTTAGAGTGACCTACCATTTCTACTAGAACCAGTGGTGGTTGTATCTAGGAAATGCCTCATAATTGTGGGTATCTCCTTTAGGAGGCTCCAGACTTGATACCCTACCCTTGTGTGTAGTTTTAATTGATGAATATCCCTCATGGAAGTGTTTTTGTTGGTGGTGACCTTAGTGGCCTATCATATGATTTTGTCATAGGTGATAGTGAGGGGGCTACTCCTTGTTGTATTTGGGGAGGATTTAAGGAATACTCACCCGATCCTCTTGGAGGGTGTTCCATGACTCATAATATAACTTAGTCTCAAGTTGGATTGTTAAGTAGGTAACTTTTATAACTTTCCCAACCATTTCCTTACCATTGACCTATGAATTGATTAAGCGATCTTTATCGGTGAGAGGATCTCTTTCCCACTATATTTTTCTTGATTTGTTTCCTTAGGATCTATTTAGTGGGTGATTTTTTCTCTCTTGTATATAGTGGCCTTGGGAATTTTATTCGTTCATGCTTATATCACCTTTGGGTGCCACCATGACATATTTTCGTTGCATCATTCTCATAGAATTGCATTCCTTTCCCCCTACAAGGTAGTTCCACCTCCCCATAGATGTAGACTTAATTACAACATAGGTACATTTGTGTCTCAATATTATTTGCGTGCTGCTCGGAGGCCCGAACCTTCCATTGATAGAGTGGTTGACCAAGATCTAACACCTCATCCTCCTACCTTTGAACCCATCTTGTTAGGTAGGGATATTGACTTATCTAGATATTTACACAGTCCCTTACCTGATTCATTCATGGATAACATTAATAATTTTTTGTTGGAACCCATTGTGTATACACCTATAGTTACTGATGGTCTTCCACAGGCCATGTCCACATCCATTCCTTTGACCATGGATCCCTTCCAAACTACATCCTTTGAAAACTCTTTCTCCTCATTTTGGCAGAATCTTAGTGGAATTCCACCATTTGGTACGTCCAATATGGATACCCCCACATCAATGACCTTTACATCTCCATTCACAATGAATGGAGGTTGTAGTTCCATTACATCTAGCATCCCTATGTCTCCTGTTGGAGGTTATAAATTTTATTTGAGATTTGGTTTCACGGGCCCCACGATGGGTTTAGGTATCTCCATAGGAAGTATGAAAATATCCAATAATGGATTTCCATATGGTTGGAACCCTTTTAGTGTATCCATTTCATCCTCTAGCAACACAGGAGGTATGGTCGTTTCTAGTGGGTTCAATAATCCTCTTGGCAGTTAACTGAATGGAGGACCTACGTTCTAAAGTCACACATCTGATCCTTGGAATGGGCTTAGGGGGAAAAACACTTTTTACATGTATAATCCATGAGTTCTTGATCCTATCAATAGCACCTTTGGATCCCCCTATGGTCTAGAAACTCAACAACCTCTTGGAAATCCTTTTTCCACTAGGGTCACTTACCTTGGGGGCATTAACCAATATCAAATTTACATGGGAACCAGAGCTAAAAACTATGGTCAGTCCACTCTTGTGCATAGACCTACTATTGGAAACAATGATATGGGGGGGGGGGGGGGGGGGATATCCTCCACTTGTGCCATAATGTGCCTTTAACCCCTCCTAAGCTTCATTCACATCTACTTTCTTGGAAACTCTAGCTTCGCTTGATCTTTCTAAGTTGATGAATGACCCCATATGAAATAATAATGCATGGCCACCTTTTTCAAGTAAGCTGCTAGTAGATATTCCAAAATTCGATGTTAAGATTGGAGAAGACCATGTAGCTCATATCACCACTTATCATCTATGGTGTTCATCCAATTATTTCATGCATGATAGCATCACGTTGCATATTTTTCAATAGATTCTCATCAACAATGCTTCCAAGTGGTATATTGATCTCAAATCTGCCACTCACGATACTTTCATATATTTGGCACAAACATTTGTTAATCATTATAAATTTCATGTTATATATGAAGCAAGAACAAATATCCTCACCACATTTCATCAGGATAACTCCACCCACATTTTTGAACATATTCATGAGTGGAGGAGATGACGAGCTTTTCTTCGAACCAAACTTCTTGATGAAGTGATTCATGAGTGGCTTATTAAATATTTGCTACCTGGCATCATCGAATATGTGGAAAATGATGTAGCTAAAATTGAATATTACGCTTTCTTGCATTCCCACCAACTCCAATTGATTTATTCTTAGTTGAACACCTTGTACCAATGCACTCCAAATGCTCCTCAACCATCAACTGGTCCTTCAATTCAAAAATACATAACAAATGCATATGGATTTTTTTGGCTTTGTATCATCTAGAAACATAGGATAACTAACCTATCAAATGGGCCAACTGAACACCTCTTCTAGTGCCCCAACTGGTCATCCTGCTACTCAAGCTCGTTATGTCCTTGTTCCCACCATTGAGGTAAATTATTTTCAATCCCCCTCAAATAAGAATCCTCAACAACTAAGAGGGATGAAGAAAAATAATAAGTCTAGGACTTCATCTGAGAAACAAGGGGAATCAAAAACCCAATATAACACAGGGAGTGGCACAAAAGAGAAGAATAAGAAGAATCACTTTCCCTACTATTAGTGTCAGTCTTTGCAGCCTTCCTCCAGTGATCAAATATGCTCTTACAAAGTGATTTTAAGGTGTCAAGGTCAAATTTTGTCATTTCAGTGAGTCTTCAAGCAAAATTTGGTCACTAGGCATTAGGTCTAGGGTTTGTTTTCGCTCTTGTCAAAGTTGTCCAAATGTCAGTCCATGTCACCAATCAGCTGAGTGTATCATCATTCAGAGGGTTTTCATCATCATGTCAAGTTCCACTGGGTCATTTTACACCTTGTTCACGCTTCAGTTGCGCCTAGGTAAGGTTCATTTCCCTCTCCTAGGGTTTTGAAGCTAATTTCTCTTGGATGGTCAAATCATCGGCAAAAATTGTACCCTGATGTTCATATACCTTCCCCTATCCATAATGTACCTTATTAAACACTTCCCATCGCTAAAATCCCCCAAATTCCTCATTTTCGCACAAACCCTAGTTTCTTGCTACAACTTGGCAATTTTCTAGGTTGGGCCCATGTTTAGCCCTTTTGGACCCCTTCCCCTCACTAAATTTCTGAGATTCCACTTTCCCCTACTTCCTAACATCCCTCCCCACTTCCAAAAAATTTCTCAAGAATTTAGAAGCCCCTTATCCCTTCATTTCGCTTCATTTCGACAAATCCCTTGTTCCACACATCGGGGTAGGTTTTACTCAAATGATTTTTCTGAGCAATAAAAGACGAATTTTGGAAACCTGAGAGAGGTTTTTGTCCACAATAGGCTAAGGAAGAAAAAACACCTTCACTTTTTACACAGGTGTCATGGTTTTAGAGAAATGTCGAAAATACAATTGCCTCGGGAGAATTGATGCACCTCCGTAGTGACCTTGGGAAAATAAAGTTTTCTCCTAGCTTGGTTGGCCAAATGACTTGTTTGATGAGTAAAATGATAACTAGACACACATATCTTTCCAATGGGCTATCATGAGCTCAATTTGGAGTTGAGAAACACCTTCAAAAGTTGATAGCAAAAGCACTCTGCCTTGAGGCAGCCTCATTTGGCACATTTTGACCAGTCTTGGGAGATTTGATTTTTGACAGGGCAAATGAACTCCAAATTGAAAATGTCAGTTTGGGTGGAAAGCAGACTCAAATACCTTTCCCACGAGCTATCCTACACCCAATTTGGACATCAGGAAGGCCTCCAAACGGCTCCTGCAAAAGGGCACGACGCACTGGGAAGGCACGGCGCATTGGGCTACCCTCCACAGTGCAAAAAATACACTGGCGCGGCACACTGAGATGGCGTGGCACACTGGGATAAAAAGCCTAAAATTCATTGAAATATTCCTCCAAATTGAAAATTCTTCATTCCAAAAGTAGGTAGAGCCTCCATTTGTGTGTTTCATCCAAGTTTGTGCTAGGGTATGGTGGTTGATGGATGGTAATGGTTAGAACAAAAACATCAAACCCTACCTTCTGAGTACCTCAAAGGAAAAATTGCTGTTAGGGTTTCAAAATCATTGTTTTGTCACCAAATTCACTCCATCCCATTTCTCCCCTGGTTTCACCATTCCCTAAGTTTCCCTACCCCCCTAGGTTCATTAATTCCTTCTCCCAAATTCTCTTTCCCAAATTCCTAACACCTTAAACCCTACACGACAATTCCTAACCCTATACATCGAATCCCTCAAAACTTCCCATATTTCCCTAAATTTTTTTTTCCCAAAAGTCCCTAATCCCTCACTATCTTTCCCTACCCTCCCTTATTTCACTATTTTTCCTTGGTGGCAGAGGTTGCACAATCATTAAGACAGTCCAACACAGTTTGACACATCAACGCCACAGGTTCAGGATAAAGACAAAAGAGGAAAAAAGAGCATGAGTGACTCCAGATATTGGCTAAGGCATCCTTGGCCCACCATGTCCCTTGATTAAGAAGCTCCAGCCCAAATTTCAAGAAACTTGGAGCAATTTTTGCATTTTGGAAAAATTTTGTACTAAAAAACAGGGTTTTTCTCCCTATGCGCCGCGCCATGTGGCGCGCGCTTTTTCTAGGGGACTCTAAATTGCAAAAATTTTACATCATTGGATTTGGCATGAAAAATCATGACTGTTGGTGCATGGACAAGAATTTTGGGCAAGTTTTGAGTCCTCGGGAGGTAAAAAACACTCAAAAAATGACCTCACTGCCCCTATTTTGACACATAGGAAGTAGTCTTGGGAGATTGAAGGTTTGGACGGGAAAATGGACACCAAATTGAAAAATTCCTCTTGGGTTGGAAACTAGATAGGTAGGGGTTTCCAACAAGCTATCGTGGGCTCAATTTGGACTTCGGGAATTGCCTCAAATTCAGCTCCAAAGTGGCGTGATGCACAAAGGATTTGGCACGACGCACAGAGGATTTTTGCCCAATTTTTCACCTTCCAGCTCAGAAATTCAGCCAGTTTGACTAGTTTTGCTTTGTGATGTAATTATTGACCTATCTTGATGTAATTGAAGGATCACGATATAATATTGGCATATTTTTACTTGTTCTAGAGGATTCATTCACTAAAAAGTGAAAATTTAATGAATGAATCAGTTTCCTACCTTATAGAGGCAAGTTGTTTTGATTGCCTAGATTTTAGTGCTTTGTTTAGAATTGGTTGAAATAGCTCCTAGAATGAGGAGCTCGACCCCTAGAGGCAAGGGAATGGGTTGGGCTAGTCTATATCATGTAATTCCTAAGTCATTTTCAGGGTTGGACACTTGGGATTGCTTGGCACATCATTGTACATTCTATCTCTGCATTTTTGGCTAAGGAAAGACCAGGGTTTTGTAGCACTTGTTGGGATCCATGTGGCTTTGTGTTTTGATGGTGTTTTTATCTATGTAATTGTAAGTTCACTGATGTTTATGTGTATCATTTTCCCTTCTCTTTGCTTTTGAAATTAAACAAATGAGCGATTAAGGTAGAATCCATTGCATTGTTGTGCTCTGCTTTGAAATTTTGTTTAATTTTCAATGTTTTCATCTGTTTGAGGAGTAATCTTGAGACTCTCTTGCCCTCCTTGGCTCCTCACCAGTCTAATCCATCCATTCATTCAATCTAAAGCATCAAAACTATTTCCTTCCTTGCCCCAATCAGAACTCTACAAAAACTAGGCCTCATTCTCGGACCCAAATTTGCCTCTCCCATTTTCCAACTCAAAACCCCAAAAAACTCAAATCAAATCCTTGCACTTCATACCTAGCCTAAAATTAGTTGTAAAATCAGTCATCTCAAGCCCATTTGATTATTTTTTGCTGAGATTGACCTGGAGAGATCCCTCTCCTGTCCTCGTAGGGCTAGCTACGAGGCTGAGCGTGGTTTGATGTGGACCTAGAAGCTTGCCTTTTCAGCCTGAGGTAAATCTAGGCTCTAACACCTACAATATTTGTGGGGACTATCATCTTACTCATTAGTGCCCTTGAATGGATGAGACTCATCAATATTTATCGTAACAAACTTCTCATCAACCAGTTGTCTTGACGGATCCATTTATGACCTAGAAACAAAACATGGTTGCAAATCCTCCACCCCCTTAGCAAGGGGGTGGTGGTCGAAACTCTTATGATTACCTTTCCTTCAACACGTTACACAAGATATATTTATGGTTAAGTCAAACATCAATTTAAAAACCAGAGCTCATAATTATGAGAATTCTGAGAGTGGTAATTTTACCTCAGATCCTATGAAACAACTTACACCAGATGGTCAACTTAATTTCAATAATACATCACTGAACATCATGTCGTTCTTACCTAAGGGTTCCCTTCAAAAGACTGCACAAAATCCCAATGTGAATGCCACTCACAATTCTAATATTGTTAAGCATTTGGCCCAAGCCCAAACTACCATGTCTTCATTAGAAGTGTTGCAAAGTTACCCAACACAATAAAAATAACATTTTTCTGCTATCAATGGGGTGGATCCCTCAAGCTAAAATATTATGACCTTCACTCCATGATTATGGAAACCCTGTCTTACACATCATTTGGCATTCTAGCTAATGGTCCACATTTTTTGACAACACATTCATAGGATAGCCTTGGAAAATGGGGCATTGATTTGTCTCATGTCTTTAAAATGTTGTAAAACTCTCGATTATCCCAATTTTTTGCACCTAGATCAACCTTGAATGCCTTTGATGGGCACACCTTGTAGCTTCAAGGGGTGTTTTCAACTTTGCTTATAGAGTTAGGAGAAAAAATGATCATTATTAAGGTCAAGGTCTGCGATGCACCGTTAGATTATAACCTCCTCCTTGGGTGAAGTTGGTTTTATGGTATTTTTTTTAATGTCATCATTATTCCACGTCATGATGCTCCCCCTTGAGGGTAAATTCATCACTATCGACTAGCTAGATTTTTGCAAGCCTGATATTTGATTTCATCATAGTTAATTGGTCTCCTTTGTAGGTGATCCTTCCACTCTTGTAGAGAGTATTAGGGTAGGAATGTTCAAATAATCTTCCTTTATGGGTACATTCCCTCTCCTTTCTCCTAAAATGTTAGAGCCAACCCATGCCATCAATATGATCACCTCAATCTCATATGACTTCGATGGTTCTACTGATCCTTGGATATATTTCTCTCTTGGAAATCTTATCACTTTTGGTGAAATGGTGTCTTTCGAGCATGACTCACATTATTCCCATGGTATCAAAATTTCTTCTTCCTCTATCGAATATTATTTTGACAGGTCCACTTATCGTGGATTGATCCTTCGTTTGAGGACTTTGTCATGTTTAGTGAAATGACATTGCTTGACTTTGAGTCAAGTTCTTCCCAAAACATCAAAATTGATTCTTTTTATATTTATTTCAATCATTATGGGCCCCTTTAGCCATCTATCATCCCATCAAGCCCTCCCCATGATGTTGGGTTTGATTCTTTCTCCCTTCCTATCACTCATTCTTGTTTTTGTGCCTATGATGTCAACCTCAAGGAAGATATCCTAATATTTGATATGTCTTGGGAAGACCCATCTCGTCCTTTATTGTTTTCCCCTTGGTTGAACCTATGAAATGGTGACTTCCACACCCTTAATTCTCGACAACATGTCTATTGAGTGCAATATCCTAATATCATTCATGACATGCTCTTTGATTAGAATCTTGTGTAGTTTTCTAGTGATACCCCTATTAACACTCAAAATTGTAGGGTTGCGAATGACTTTGTGATCAAAGTGGATTGTCCTCATGATGATATTTCTCTTTACATCACTCTGTATTCTATCATCTATGAAATTATTCACTTTTACATGAATTTATTCTTGGAATTGATTCATAGCTTCCCACACATTCATGTCATCAGATCTTATGCCATGCACCTCCCACCTGGTTTTATAATGCCATTACCATCATCAAAGACAATAGTGTTTGTCACGTCTGTGTAAGCTTTAGACCTTATTCTTTTCCAAATACTCTTTATTCCGATGGGTACATCATCGTGAGGCCCTATGTTGGGTTCCTTTTAGGGCTATATTATCTCTAGTTTTATGGGAATAACGCCCTGTACATATGTATGTGGTATGCTTTCTTTTTGCTTTTTTTTCATGTTGTAATGTTTTAGTCCTCTTATTATCATGTTTGGTACTTGTTTTGTAGATTCATATATCCCCTTTGATCTATTTTGGCTCTACCGATGGCACCAACCATAGTTCCTGAAACATTGATTATGTTGCTTGGTGCTCTTTTTGTTCACTGAAAAACGTTTAAGTTTAGGGGGGATATTTCTTGGCCCTACCACCAACAATGTTGTGAAATAAAATGTTTTCATTGAAATCCTAACCAAGGCCATAGCTCTAGGTGTTCATCAGTTGGTGGTTAATCTATATTCTCTTCTCGTGTTATCGCATCTAAATCATGTCTATCACGGTTGGCATCCTATATTATTTTGTCATTTCTGAAGGGTACGTCTGCTTCAAAATTCATTTGATTACAACATTTATCAACATGTACCTAGGAATTAAAATACATCTGTCAATTCATTTGCTAACTATGTGTTGGCCCATGGCATCTGTCACATCTCTAATCAAGATAACTAAACATATATATGTATAAAAAAAACCATGGGACCCATTATATATCGTTTATACATCCATAAGAAAAATATTGAAACCCATATGTATATATGTAGAAGATAGTTTGCATACATCATCATCATAATATGAAAAACTGGTATAGTTTCAAAATTGGTCTCAGAGGCCTAGGCTCATAAGGCAGTTACATCAGCACTAATGTCCATATACAAAATCCCTCACAGATAGTAAATAGAGGAACCTTATCAATACTAATCATCTGATTCACAGTGTGCTTGATAACACATTACTATCTTGGTGAGTTGGTGAAGAAGTTGTCTCATCCTACTAGACACACCAATGGTGTGGAACTGCATATGTCTCAATATCTCATCTAGTTAGGTCAACAATAGTCCCATCATCAACCCCTCCAAGTTCTATTGCACTTGCCTTGGCTCATTGCTGTTTGAGTCTTCTTCCTCAACTATCTCCTCCTACGCCTCCTATGGATTCATAGCTCTCACTACCCCTCATCAATCATAAGTAGTTCCATATTTAGGTATCTGAGATGTCACAACTATGTCATTCGTGCATGTTACGTATTAGTACACTATACCATAAAAAAAACAAAACAAAAAATAAAAAACACATTTCGCTTACCTGAGGGACACCACTACTCGCGAGGGGAAAAATTAGGTCAAGATCATGATGGAAATATACTCCAACATATTCTTAATCCTTAATCCACATGAGCTACACATATAACCATATGAAGTGATCATTTTCATATGATTTAATGGTCATTCTGCCTCCTAAACTTAATAGCAATTTAGCCCATGTATCTAGCTATGGAACTTATCTCTTTAACAATATTTGTAGAAAATGTAGTCATAGTAGCAGTACCCTATCAAAGAAGATAGATAGTATCATGTTTTCATAACCAAAAATAGTCTTCTTTGTAGGTTTTAATCCTGTACAAAAATCAACTACAAAGAAATTCTTAAAAATAGAAAATATACAATGGATAGAAACATAAAAGAAATACACAAAGATTTTCCCCTAGATCCCAAAACCGGACTACCAGATTTATTTTTCATTATGTTCCTTTCAATGCTACATACATATATATATATATATATATATATATATATATACATGTTGAAGCATTCATAACCCCAATCCATTAACCCTATATTATAACATAACCATAGTTCCCTTGACCGGATCTACAAGATACCATGGGCAGAAAACCATCATGCCCAAAACCATGTGCAAACCCCATGCACAAAACCATAGATAGGTTCACCACCTAATATAGGGGCACGTGGCGCTAGTCGTGGAAAGAATATAACACACACCCAACATTCTCCCACTTGTTTTTTTCTTTCCACACATGGGGTCATAGGAAAGCTTAGTCATTGGTGCAGCCCTGCAACGCCCATTTTTTCTCTACACCGAGAAAAATTTTGAGTGCTAAAAAACTTCGTCAATGCATCTGCAAAATTCTTCAAAGTTTCCACCTTTACCAACAAAACCATTTTTCATTAACCATATCCCTCACAAAGTGATATTGAACATCAATTTTCTTTTTATTTGAATGATAAGTAGGGTTCTTTGCCAGGAAAATTGCACTTTGTCTATCATAGTCTATCCTTATAGCTCATTGCACTAACCCCATACTTGAACACAATCTCTGCAACCAAAATGGTTCCTTTCTTGCATGAGTGGCTGCCATGTAGTATGCCTATATAGTTGAAAGTTCCACTACAGACTGTCTCTTGCTCATCTAACTGATTGCACCTCAAAATAGGCTAAACACATACCCACTTGTAGATCTTCTCTGATCCAGATCTCCAACCTAGTCTGCATCAACAAAGCCACAAATTTCAAAAAAATTATCCAATCATGGTCTTCCTTGGTACCACAAAGCATAATCACTAGTGCCATGCAAATACCTGAAAACCCACTTCACTTTTGTCCAATTCTCCTTCCCTGGTTTTGACATAAACCTACTCAATAGTCACACTTAATGTGTAATGTATGGTTTAGTACAAACCATTGCATAAATTAGGCTACCTACTGCACTTGCATATGGAACATGTGACATGTCCTCTTCCTCTTCTTGTGTCTTGGGACACTGTTCAACAGATACCTTTATAACTACAAGAATATGAACCTTCACCGGTTTACTATCTTGGATATTAAAACTTTGCAATATTGTATCAACATACTTCCTCTAGTTTAACCAGAGATTCCTCTTTACACGATCTCATTTAATTTCCATGCCCAAAATATAGTTTGCAGCACCAAGATCCTTCATGTTGAATTTGGAGGACAATTGGGTCTTCAAATCCTGGATATTTTCTTTGTCATTTCCAATCAACAACATATCATCCACATACAAGACTAGATAAATAACACAATCATGAATTAATTTAAAATATGCACAATGATACACTTTGCTTATGGTGAAGCCAATTCCCCTTATAAATGTATCAAATGTATGATACCACATCCTTGGTGATTGTTTTAACCCATACAAATAGTTTTTTAACCTACATATCAGTTCTTTCTTTCCCTTCATCGCAAACCTTTAGGTTGCTTCGTGTAGAATTCTTCTTCCATATCCCCGTGAGGAAATGTTGTCTTTACATCAATTTGTTCTACATAAAAATCAAAAGAAACAACAATAGATAAAAACAATCTAATAGAAGCTACCTTAGAAACAGGAGAAAAAATATCAATAAAATCAATTTTCGACACATGGGAATAACCTTTTTCTACCAAACGAGCTTTTTATTTCTCCACCTTGCTTTCTAGATTCATCTTCTTCTTAAACACCCATTTTATTCCAATGGGTTTCCTTCCAGCCAACAATTCCACCAGATCCCAAGCCTCATTTTCATGCAAAGATATCATTTCATCAACCATCGAATCTTTCTAGAGTTTCCCATGCTCTGAATACATTGCCTCCCTAATAGTTCTAGGACCATCATCAGTAATAGATAAATAAAAAAATTTGAACAGAAAGTATATGGACTATATATTTCTGGCTGCCTTCTTTCTTGAATTGGTCTTCTCACAGCTGGACATTGTGGCTCTTCATGTTTTGATTCATGTTGTGGTGTAGAGTAAGATTTTTCCTCCTTTAGCTCAAACTCTATATTCTCAGTTTCCTTTGGTAGGAATTCATGTTTAATAACATATTTCACCTCTCTAAACACCACATCTTAGTTGTACACAACCTTCCTTGTTTCTAGGTTCAAAATCCTATAGCCTTTTAAACCATCCTTACACCCAATAAAGATGCACCTTTCATATTTACTATCCAACTTGGTTCTTTTCTCCTTTGGAACATGTACATACACATCACAACCAAATACCCTCAGATGTGAAAGAGAGGGTTTCTTACCGGTCCATACCTGTCCATACCTCATGTGGAGTCTTATCATCCAACGCGGATGAAGGTGATCTATTAACCAGGTAACATGCAGTCTCCACTACCTCTACCCAAAATTCCTATCCTAACATGACACCATTAAGCATGCTTCTTGCCTTTTCCATCAACATCCTATTCATTCTTTCCACAACTCTATTTTTCTGAGGTATGTATGGAGTATTCTTCTTCCATACTATACCACACTTCTTACAGAACTCTTCAAATTCCTTCTTATGTAACTCTCCACCGTTATCTTTCCTCAACACCTTTATCATTTTCTTTGTCTGGTTTTCCACCAAAGCCTTAAATTATTTAAACTTGTCAAAGACTTGAGATTTCTTCCTCAGGAAATATATCAATGTATTGCTTGAGAAGTCATCTGTAAATGATACATAGTACACTTAATTACCTAATGATGGAACCGCCACAGGTCCAAACACACCATTGTGCATAAGATTTAATATCCCTTTCGCCCTCTTAGCACTAGAGGGGAAACTCACTTCATTTTGCTTCCCATATACACAGTGTTCGTAGAAATCAAAATCCAGAGAGAAATTAGACATACCTTCTACCATACCATTACCATGAATTATTCAAAGGATCTTCTTTCCAATATGTCCAAGTATTTGATGCCATAGCATGGTCTTTTCTCCAGATACCACTAGATTTTCTACTCTAATTTCAAGAACCATAAAACTATTGCACCCATCAATAACAATACTACTCAGAAACTTGTACATAGTTCCAATCTGAACTCCCCGCATCAATACCAGTGCTAAACAAACCATCTTGCAGGTATCTTTACCGAACACTATTTTTACACATGCATCATCCATCTTTCTTACAAAAATCAGATTTATGGCTAATGCAGGAATATGTAGAACACTCGAAAGTGTTCTAATCCTTCCATCTTGCAACTTCAACTTTACTTTTCTGCATCCAATGATTATAGACTTCCTTTCATACCCTAAGAAGAAATCACCACCATCATATTTATCATACTCATAGAACCACTCCTTATGGGGAGTGAAGTGAAAGGGTTCACCTGAGTCAATAAACCATGCCTCATGATCTACATGTGTACTTGAACAAGAAACCAAGTACACATCCCCACCTTCATCTGAGGTGGTTTTCACCTCTGCAAAATGATCATCATTAGATCCCTTTCCTTTCTGAGGAGCTTTAGATCTACAAACCTTTTGGAATTTCCCTTCCTTTCCACATTTCCAGCAGACCTTTACAGGTTTTCTTGGAGATTTAGATCTCCCTCTATATTTAGATGTCCCACTTGAGGGATTTTTTTTGTTTATGTTCTGGTAATGTCCTTATACAGATAAGGTATCTCCATTTTTTCCCTCCATATTTTTCTGTCTCATCTCCTCCGACAACAAGGATGAGGCTATTTCATCAAACTTCAAGGTAGTTGTATTTCTACCTATTACAACAACCATACTATCCTATGAATCTGGTGGAGAACACTACAAACTGATGCACTTATCTTCATCTAAAATTTTAATATCAAGAGATAAAAACTGTCTTACCACAGTATTAAAGGCGTTCAGATGCTCTGTCACCTAGTCTCCATCCTTCATCATGAGGTTATATAACTCTTTCCGTAGGAACAATTTGTTCACCAGAAACTTAGATTGGCACAAAGTCCCTAACTTGTACCACAAATCCTTCACCATAGCTTCCCCTAACACATTCAACAATAATGAATCTGAGATACACAACCATATTGTGCTCTTTGATTTCCGATCCAACTTCGCCCAGTCTTCAGCTGACATTGTCATTGGTTTAGTACCCAGATCTACTACGATCCATCGATATTTATCCACCAACAAATCCTTCATCTTGAGCTTCCAAAACTCAAAACTCTGACCATTATATTTCTTAATCTCTATCTTTCCACTGCTTTCCATCTTCTTTCACCGTAAGAATTTATCCCACAAATCTCCCACTGAACAAAGTCTACCACAGGACTGAGAAAAAACCTTTAGCAGCAAAGGCATCCCCTTGAAGTCAAAAAAACTCTGATACCAAATGTAGGTTTTAACCCTGTACATAAATTACCTGCAAACAAATTTAAAAAAAAAAAAAATATACAATGGCAAGAAAAATAAAACAAATTCAGAGAGATTTTCCCCTGGATCCCAAAACCGGGACTACCAGATTGACTTTTCATTATGTTCTTTTCATTGTTATAATACATATATATATACATGTCGAAGAATTCATAAACCGCAATCCATTAACCCTGTATTAGAACATAACCATAGTTCCCTTGAACAGATCTACAAGATACCATGGGAAGAAAACCATCATGCCAAAAACCATGTGCAAAACCCATGCAAAAAACCATAGGGAGGTTCGACCACCTAATATAGAGGTGCATGGCGCTAGTCGTGGAAATAATATAACAATATTACATGTTCCACATATGTAGTTGGTAATTTAAGTTAATGAGTAATCCATCACATTAGTTGAACATTGTAGGAGTCAAATTTCAAACTATTATGTCCACCTGTCTTTTTGAAGCTAGATGGGGACTCGTTGTGTCAGCAACGTGGGTCAAAGTGAAGAGGATGTTGTGTAGGTGAGGGTATATCACTTCTTTTATAGGGATTTTTCCCAACTTTTTTTAGGAAGTAGGAGAGAAATATGTTACCAACCACTTCTCCACAAATCTATCTCCAACCATTCTTCCTCTAGATACTCTTACTAGGGCTCCTCACCTCAATAAGACCATAAGGAAGTATATTTTCTATTCCTCACTTGTGAACCCCTATACTTGTATCTTGAAGCAATATTTCTTAGGATCCCACCATTGGATAACCCTCTCTGGAAGCATCAGTTTCCCTCTCATATAGTCGGTCTTAAAAAACTTCAATAGTTTGCAGTTTCAAAGTGCTGTAATAGCTTCTACATCCAACAATGCAGCTTCATCATCAATATTATGTTCTTGTTCTATCCACTCAATCATTGTGGAAATCATAAAAACATATCAAAGATATCATTAGTCTCCACTCATGTACAAAAAATTGGGTCAATATGGGACTCCCCTTATCCTAGATCTGAAAATCCCCCCTTCAATGCTCTTTGAAGAACTATAGATTTAGCAACACTCTGTCCCTACTATTCCAAGAATGTTTCTAGCCAATTGCTTCTATCAAATGCCTTAAGATAGAGCATTGAACGCACTCAAACTTGGAAATGGAGTTCCCAACACCAAAAAAATTAGGAAAATGCATCAAAATTACTATTAAATGAAATGTGAGGATATGAGGACTAACCTGGTGGGGATGGAATCCAATTTCATGGCATGTAGCTCCTAGAATCTGAAAAATATGGTTTGCAAAAAGGAGGGGTTTTTTTTTTTTTTAAATTTTTTTCTACAAATGAAGCGTAAAATGAGCCTTATGGTAAAAATATCCCTTTCTCTATTGAGAATGTGGACCTATCCTATATCCTTTTTAATTTTGATCATGCCTCTTTTTCTTGAATTGTAATCTTGGGAGTAATATTCCATGTTTTCCTTATTATTACTTGCCACTAACGATTTTGTAAAGGACTTTTGACTCATATATTTAATAGCTTTACAAAGATGTCATTTTCTTCACTATTTCTATGAGATATATCACTAAAGCTGACATATAGGACTAGGATTCACTAGTTATGCCATTGCATTAATAACTTTTATCATCATTATTTTAACTTTCCTTAGGGCCCACCCCATTTGGTTGCAACATTAACTACTCCTTTTTTCATGACATAACTTGTTCAATAGAGCCTACCCTTCATGGGTACCCTAGAATAACATATGATTTCTATTTTGGTATCCATGCTGCAATTATTTGTAGGTTAGGGGATCCTATTTGGTATTCTCCATGACATCAAATTTGAACCTCATGCCTCTCTTAGCCTATCATTTTTTACTATCACGTTATAGGGGTCCCGACACTTTTTATCGTGTTTCTTTATGTGCACCTATTATCATGGTCCTCATTGTGTTTCTAGATGTTGTCATATAGATGATTTCGTTCATTTTTTTCACCAGCTTTGCAACCATTCTCAACCTCTTAGTGTTTCACTAACCACTCCATCGCACAATATTTAATCACCCTTCAAAGTGACTACTACGATGAGTGGATTTATATTTCCAAACACTTTGCCACTGCTTCCTACTCTTTTTAGGTCAATTCCATCATTACCCCTTGGAAATAGATGCATATTGTTATACCACTCGTCTCTCTAGGATGAGCTTTCTTTTGACCTCTTTTCATGCTCATTAAATAATGAAAATTGTAGAAATTCCCACCTATAGATCACTTGATAATGCAATATACTAAAGCAAAATACTTGATCTACTTCTACAACCAATTTAGCAGAAGCTTAATAAAACATGAGAAACATCAATAAGAACACATATAACTGATAAGAAGGAATCAATCACACATAACATAGAAGAATTTACCCGAGGAAAGCCTTAGCCTAAAACCCCAACTCTGTATTATCATACAAGTGGAAATATAGCTAGTATTACAAAAGGAATCAGCTCAAAAGCTATCTTGCTCTCTCTACAATACCTCTATTTCTCATAGATAGTAAAAGGCATCTATCTAACCTCTGGTATGCCCTCCAAGCCTCCTATTTCTTTGTGCAATTTTCCTTGGGGTCCAGTGCAGCCACTTGTGTGAATTGGCCTCTTCACACACTCACTAACCTCTGATCCAACTGCACAATCTTGAAGGAGATAAATCCTCATCATGGATGAGCTTCCTTTATAGGAAAAATATTCATCCAACTGATAGTACACTGTCGCTTCTCTGATCTCCACTGGGTCTTTGTCTGAACTGACATGTATGAGTTATTCATGAAAGAATATTCAATTATCTGAAGAACAACAGTTATATACTAGCATACATTAACTAACTGAACTTACTTAATTTAAACAAACTGTTTAAATCAAATATAACTGGACTTGACTCAGTTAACTGAGCCAACTAATTACTACTTAAATTAGAACTCATCCTTATCTCTTTAACTGATGGATAAATTCATCAATTAATAGATAAACTGTTGCATGTCCTCACATAGACTTCATGTTTGATTTTTCACAACTAATTAACTCCTGGAGAATTAATTAATTTATTTTCAAACAACTGTTAAGTTCAAATTCAAATTTTACTTCCTATTTTTAGTCCAGGGGCTGACTAAAATATGAATCCATCCTGAAATGCTAAAAATAGAATGCTATTTTTAGCACTTCCATTTTTCATTCCCTGTTGCCCAATCTAGCACTGGTACCCAAACTGCTATTTATAGCAGTGCTATTTTTAGCACTTCTATTTTTAGCATTTCTTGTTGCCATTTTCAACGAAAATCCCAAGCTCATTTTTGTAATACTTTCATGTTAGTTAGATTTATACAAAAACATCGAGTCTGTTTTGGTCTTATTTTCATGAATAGTCAAATCCATGAAAATTTTGAGCTTCTTTTGCTACCATATTTTCATGCTCGTAAAACCTATATGAAAATGTTGATTTATTTCCATATTTTCTTGTTCATTAGTTAAACTGAAAGTTGATGAGTGATCTCTTGTCCATTCTCAAGCTCGTTAATCAATGAGAAGGCCATGCATGTACTTTTATCTCTTTTTTTTCCTCAGTATAAACCTCAAAATAAAGGAATCTATTGGGGTTACTTGTCTTCTCTTTCATGCTCATTAAACTATGAAGGGGATACACTATGCAAAAAGTGGGGGGACTATTTTTTACTATCACATCCTTATCTTGGTAGTTGCATGTCACCCTTGAACATGGCACTTTGTTTGAGTCACACTTTACAATTGGTTCATGTTGGAATTTTGTTTCACACCTTTAGCTTGGGTCGAGTCACTCTATTTCTTGAGTCAATATCTCACCTGTTTGGTTACTCTTCCAATTTATGTACTTTGGCAATGCCTCGTATGTCACCATCGTGTCTATCGGTATTCTTCAATCTATGCTACCAATTTCACTATTATGTCATGTTCTTATATGTTCAAGGGAAATCCCAATCAAGATTTGACCATCTTCATGTATCATTATACCTTTTGTGTCGGCCATCCCTGTGTCAATTGTTCATCACTTCTTCATTTTCTATCATCATAGACCTTATCTCGGTGTTAGTTGCATGTGAATGATGGTGGATAAATTAAGGCCCTCCTTTGATGGATATCTTCCTTTCGATTTCAACACCTTATATGGGATGTTGATCTATAAATAGTCTAATGCCTTGGATCTTGCAGTCATCAATGGTAGGTTTCCTCATAGTTTGCATTAGGTTTCCAACATTGGCCTATGTGGATCGATTTTACAGAGTGCTTGACTCTAGCTCATTCATTTTCACTCTATAGACTATGTTGGATACCTTGGGAACCATTTTCATTATTGGTGGTCTCTCTTGTGTTGGGATACATCAATTCTATGTAATTAGACGGTCTCACTACACACTCGACATCACCTCATTTCTTCGCATGTAGTTGATTCGTACCATTGGGGTGTGTATTGAATACATTAGGGCATTGAGGTCCATTCACTCATGATCCTTTCTTCCCCCAAGCTGTGACTATTATTTAATTTGAGGACCATCATTTGGGGCACTCACATCCATGTCCAACCCTATTGATAGCTACTATGTTAGATATCTACATTGTATCATGACTCATCCTTGATGACATTATTCCAAAATATGTTGTGTGGGAATCTATGCTCTATTATCTCAGTACTTAGTATGGGTATGCTACCTCGAGGATGTATCTTTTTATGTATCTAAATTTACTTTTGCATTTCTTAGGTCTCTTGTCTACAATCTCTTCTTGTCTCTCTCACTGGTGTATTTATTGTAATGTATTTTAACCATCAAATTCTCTTCTAACCTCATACATTAGGGGGCATATGTTATAACTCAAAAATCCACCCCTAGGGTCAAGAAGACAAACACATCCTTTTCCAAGTCAAAGGATCAATTTGTGATTGGTGAAACATAAAAAATGTGTGTTTTGAGGGATCAACACTCCTTCTAAGTTGTGGGGACCAAACCAAAAGGCCCAAAAAACACTCCTTCCTAGTGTCAGGAACTGAATTAGAAGACCATCAATGCCCTCTTTGTAATAGATCTATGATACAATGTGAAAATTTCACTAGATAATGTTAGATTTAGATTCGGTCCAAATTAAAAAATTTGGTTAAAATAATAAGTGTTGATTAAAATAATGATTGATTTGTTCTATATTAATCATCACCTTGATATGGTTAAGAAATATCTATCTGCAATTAAGGCCAATCAAAAGGAAATATATATAAGCAAAGCTCTTCATTAGTCATGGGGGAAAGAAGAAAATAATTTATGCTAGAATGTTGCTAGAGTTGTGACTGTGATAAACTTGCGCATCCACACCAGTTAGCATAGAGGTTAGGGAGCACATCAAGGGTCGATGTTTGGAGGACTAAAAAATGTACTCCAGTTTAAGCAAAGAGCAATAGTAATGAATATTTTTCCCATATTCATCTCTCATTTTTCTTTGATATATTATATGATTAATGTATTATGTTGCACTAATATTATTTTCTAGGAATATTAGAATGGTTTCTTTCTCTATATGTAGGTGATCTAGGAGATCTAGAAGAAAATATATTAGGGTGATCTTCCTATAGATGGCATCAT
Source organism: Pinus taeda (assembly GCA_000404065.3). Taxonomy (NCBI): domain Eukaryota; kingdom Viridiplantae; phylum Streptophyta; class Pinopsida; order Pinales; family Pinaceae; genus Pinus; species Pinus taeda. The sequence continues at coordinate 98,141 of APFE031202428.1, forward strand.
CAAATAGAATTAAGGATCTAACATTAAAAGGAATGTTCATTCCCTTCTTCTTGTGATTTGAAAGTGCTTAGGATTGTCTAATTTCTTTTGTTCCACTTCTTCATTCAAACACACCGTTTGGGAAAGCTTTGGGAAAATCTTGATAGGATTAAAGTAACCTACTACTGTAAGAGAAATTCTCTCTTAAACAGAGGTACAATTTTCACTAGAAATTTCTAGATTGAATTATTTTCTTATTTGGGTACTTAATTGGCTCACAACTCATCTTATCTTCCTCAATTTGATGGGAAAACTTAAATTGTGAATAAATGTTTAGAAATATATATTTATTGTTTCACGTCTAATAAATAGACATAATGAGTCAATTGGTTTTCATTGGTATAATGGTGGTACAACACATCCTTCCAAACTCCATTAAAATTTCCCCATTCATGGCACTTTGTGGATAACATCCTCTATCCACCACATCGCCAATGAAAGGGAATGCAGTGAAAGACCAAGTATTGAAGAAAAACTTGGTTTTAGTACAAAATAAGATGAAACTACAAATAAAATCAACATTACAGTGAAGTGGAATTTGGAGCAGGAAATTGGGTATATTTGAGGCTACAACCATATTAATAGGTGTCCATTAAGCAAGAAAATAAGGATAATAAATTAACATCAAGGTATTATGGCTCCTCTAATTGTTGCAAAGGATTGGAAGTATGACTTACAAATTGGAGTTTCCTCCATCTTCATGTGTGCATATAGTATTCCATTTTTATTTCCTAAAGAAGGTAATCAATAACAAGATCATAGTCCAAACTATTTTACCAAAAAGTGTGAAGAATGGAAAATTATACTAGAACCAGCAACAAGGATTATGTAACTATGAAATAAGGAAATTATTGAGTGCCTCATCAAATGGAAGAACCAACTGGTGGAATTGGCCACATGGAAAGATGAGTTATTCATGGAAAAACATCCATAGTTAGTGAAGCGTTGAGGAAAAAACTTAATCGAAGGGGAGGGGAATATTAAGCACCTAAAATCCCTTATCAGGTGCTAGATATTGAGTTATAACATTTCTATTGTTTTATTATTGTGTAGGAAAAAACCTTTTATTTTAACCCTTTCATTATAATTGTACTCTTTGTCTCCTAGGAGGTCTAGTGTTGGTGTAACAACCCTAGTTGAAAATCGATGTAATAAAGTTAATAAAGGAAAAATAAGACCAAGGTCATGGGATACATATTCCAAGCTGAATGTTGGGAAAAAAATGGTGATGGGGATAACTTATGATTAATTAATGGCTATGGAAATTGGTAAAGGAAATGGAAAAGGAAAAGTGTCATTAATTGACATTTTATTTATGAAAATAGTGGAAATTAGGAGAAAAGGAAGGTGAAAGGTCGCTAGTTTCATGTGAAGAGGAAATTGAAGGAAAAGTAGAGAAAATTGAAGAAAATAGATGCCTCAATGATAAAAAGGATTTTGAGTACTAGTTCACAACCTTTTGTCAGTTTTAGCTTGGAGCTCTCTCTCTCTCTATTCTCTCTCTCTCATACTCTTTCACACTTAGAGTTTTCTTGGAGCACTCTTGGAGGATTTTGGGCACACTTTGGATTTGGAGCAAGAAGGAAAAGGAAAACCAAGAAAGCGCAAGGGAAAATCAGGACCAACAACTACAACGAGTTTTATTTGTAGGTACTAAGTTACATGCATGATTTCCTTGCTAGTTTTGGAATGCATGGCATATTCATGTGGTTATTGGTTATGATATGTTAATGGCATGGAGGATTTCCTAGATTGATAGTGGCTTACTTAACCTTGCCCCTAGAGAACCATGGTCTTGTGGGTTTTTCCTTTTTTTTTCTAGTTGGTGCTCATGTTCCTTATGGTTGTGGGTTGAGTTATTAGTTCCTAGAGCCATGGTTGGAAAAACAATTTGGAAGCCCTAGGAAAACTTGGGTTGAGTTACTAGTCTTGGAAGCCTTGGTTGGAAAAATGCTCTGGAGCCCTTAGGGGATTGAGTTACTAGTCCCGGAGCCTTGGTTGGACAAATGCTATAGAGCCCTATGGTAGTTGTGGGTTGAGTTACTAGTCCTAGAGCCAAGTTGGAACAAACGCTCTTGAGCGTTGACAACTTGGGTAGAGACTGATCTAGTGATGGTTAGTGATGTCCAACCATGAGGTGGAATCACTGGTTGATGGTTATGGTATTTTTTCCTTTGGAAGCCTTGGTTTTGTTTTGTTTTGTTTATTCCACGAGATTCCACATTCATGCTTGGAATATGGTGCGAGGGTTATTGGCTAAAAGTGATATTTGTTTAAGCCAAATCTATGGTTAGGTGGTACATGGAAGTCCCTGATTTAGTAGGATTTTCATATGTTGATAAGCAATCTTTCCCTCTTGTAATTTCATGAGTATTTATACTTGTTATTATGTGGTTTTGATGGTTGTTCCATTACTATTATTATTCTAGTTATATGCTGCATATAAGCATGGTTTCATGACAAACTTGAGTTATGGCTCTCATCATGTTTTGGTTGGTAAATTAATTGTTAATGAATTCATGACCTAATAGATGATATTGCAATGATTGTGAGAGGGCATCAAACCTTCTTGACAATTATTAGATAAGTATGAGACCCCTATGTTCAGATGTGTAAATATGACCTCTACTTTAATTATTCATGATGTGTTTCATGGCATGCCTATCATGGTTGGGATGGGTTAGGTTAATTCCTTATTCAAGTTTTACATTAGAGTTCTTGTCTCTTTGTTATTTTTCATTTATGAGAGTTCCTTTAAGTTATGGATAGAGGTTTGGGTCCTAGCCTTGAAAAAAGTGACTGAGATCTTGGGGTTTCTGGCACAAAAATTAGTAAATTAGTCTACAACCACTAGGAGGAAGGATTATGGGAGAAACTAGAGGTTTACATTCATTTTCTTGCCTTGTCATGGGAGTGAATGAGAGCCCAATTTAGTGAAAAAGCAAGCTAACTTAGGGGTTGGACACCTAGAGTGGTTAGTTAGCTCCTAGGGATCCTGTAGCTCCTGAGGAAGGTCAGTTTGGTTTATGTTCATCGATTCCACTTCCTTAACTATAAATATGAGGTTGATTCATCTCATAGTAAATATTTATCATATATTTACCCTGGTGGACTGGTAAGCTTGGGTAAGTGTGGTAGGAGGGTCTTATAGAGTGGTATCAAAGTTCTTAGGTTCAACACTTAGACTGGATGGGAGGAATATGTTTGTTCTGCATGCATGCATATAGGTTGTATATGTGCTTGATGTGTATGCATGGTGATGGTGATTGTTGTAGTTGTGTTTTCATGTAGAAATTGATGATGCTGTTGTTGGGATGTTTTTTTCATGCATGCATGTCGGTTGCATGTGTTCATTATGCTTATGGTCTATGTGCATGTTAAGTGTGCATGGTGATGGTCATTGTTGTAGTTGTGTCATCATGCATAGGTTGATGTTGAGATGATGAATATAATGATTTTATTATGTGTGTGTGTGTTATGCTAATCTGGATTGATCTTGCCGATGAGATAACCTCCCCTGAACTTCATTGAGGTATGTTTTATTATGTTTATGTTTGGTTATATAACATGGTATGTTTACATGAAGAAGATTAAAGATGACAAATAAAATGGTGCACTTTAGTTCATGTGTTTATCCCTATATATAAGATGAGGAGCATGGTGATGAGTACTCCCCTCACATAATAATTCAGTCATAAGAGAGAATTGATAGGGCACATGAGAAACAAGAAGAGGCTAATGCATTTATCCTTCATAGTTCGTCAGATTTGTAGACACATGGACCACTTAAGATTGGTCATGGACAAGAGGATAAGACAAATGGAGCATATGGTAGCAGATCTCATGGTGGGCATAGGTCAGATAGAGAGGATACTATCATAGATGTATGGTTCTTGGATACACCTGATAGATGAGGAAGTGGACATGGGATTTACTCTAGTTTTGGTTCAGATAGGTATCATGGTCATCATTGTTATCATCCTTACAGGAGGAGTGACAGGGGATATTTTCTGAATGAGTTCAAGAAAGCCAAGCCACCTACATTTGATGGAGAAATGAAGAAGTCATAGGATGTCGAAGTGTGGTTTCTTGGGATGAATAATTTCTTTCAGTTACCGTGGTTACTCAGAGAACATGAAGGCTAGAATAGATACATTCAGTCTTAAAGGTAAAGCAGACATTTGGTGGGAATATGTAAATAATGTTAGAGGCATTCAAAAAGAAGATTTGACTTGGAATGATTTTGAGAGACTTTTAAGGAAGAAGTATCGATTTGAGAGATACTATGATGATAGGGAAAATGAATTCTATGAGTTGAAGATGGGATCTATGACCGATGAGCTAGCAGATTCTTGGAGTTTTTGAGGTATGTTCCTTATATTAAGGAGGAGAAAGTGAAGACTCAGAGATTAATTAGTGGGTTGCTAGTATCATTCAAAGACTAGATCGATTTTAATGAGCCTATATCATTGGAGGAATAAATCAGGAAGTTAAAGCATTGTTATTAGAAATCGAAGTGAAGGAATGAGACTATGAAATATTGGAAAGGTAACAAGAAGAATAAAGGATAATGGGATAGGAAGCGAACAAGACCTCGGGATATAGGTAACAAAGAGAATGCAATAGTGCCTAATAAGTCAAATGCATCTTGTTGTCGATTCAAAACGCACCAGCAACATAGGTGTTGTAGGAGAGATAGAAAGCCCCCTATAGACGACCTCTGGGTTGATTGTAGACCAATGCCTAGGACATCTTAAGTAGAGGAGTGCATGGAAGATAATTTGCGAGGGGTTATCAACACTCCAATTTTCATGTAAAAAGGTAATAGGAGGGGCTTGGTTCAATAATCCTTCACTAAGGTATATTCAATCCAACTCATGGATCCAAATGATGGGGGTATATTGGGGTAATCTCAAAGAGAAATGGCTTCTTCCTCTGGTGGCCGACACATGGAAATGAGATAGCTTAAAACTGAATTCGTATTAATGATGGAGAGGAGGAAAGGAAGGAGGGAAAAAGATGCATAGGGTTGTAACAAATAGAATCATAAACAACAATGTTCAACAAAAAGTGGAATTCGATGAATAGGGCTGTAAAAAACATATGGTCCTAAACAACGATTTTTCGGTGGAATGATAGAAATAGAGGCGTGCGAAATGATATTTCAGATCAAACACGACATGAGTATGATTCTCTGCCAAAGATAGCATAGATGTAGGCTAATATAGGTCCTACAGGTTAATCAAATACAAAAGTAAATTTGTAATTTTACAGGTACTGCAATGCTAGTGAATAAGACATGTAGGTCTGTGATAAGCACAGGTACTGTCTTCTATGAGTAGCTAAGATAAAACCATAGATTGAAGAGGAACCAAATACATTCATTATACTATTTCAAAGGAAGAAAAACACAGATGAAATGAGATTATCAAGAGGAACATGCTGCACATTAATCATGCTTTGAATCAATAGGGAAACACCATTTATCTCAAAGAGTCCAAATAACCAGTCCATACATTTAGCACAATATCAATGAATCCCCCATGAATAAACATATTAGAACCGAATGGCATCACAAAAATTAGAACCTATGGCTGAGAAATTCTAGAACCCTTCTTATGAATTTCATCCCCCTATTTATAAGAAGAGGGGGAGAGCTTGAGTTACAATCAAAAATATCTTTGAGCCAGAGCTCCAGCTATCTGATAAACTAGTTGTCTCGTCCCTTGTAAGGCTCTTGTACCTAAAGATTACAATCAAGATTTGATCCCTTCTTGGAAATAAAAAAATACAGAAAGTAAAAAAGAAATATGAGGAAGGAGTCCTTTATTGTCCCTATGAAAACTTCAGATTGGGCCCTATCTCTATCATAGTGTGCTTCCCATGATGCTTGGCCTGTTTACTATCTATTCTCCTTTAAATGATTTTGCTTGGCCTGTTTACTATCTATTCTCCTTTAAATTATTTTTCTCCGACTCTGGAGGCGTGTTGCGGAATAGTTTTCTCATGAATGGGCCCACACTTGGTTTGAATGTGCCATCCCCCATGATTTACTATCAAAGCTACTGCGAGGACCAACTCTGTCGTTTCAGCCTTAAACGTCCTGTTGAATGCAATTGGTGCCTTGATCTACTTGGGGTTGTATATTACAGTGTAATAGAGAAGAATATCGGGCACAGAATTTTAACACTACACTAATACGAAAACATGCGAGTTTCGATTGCCCTTTAGCCCCCATTCTTTCAGCCCCTTTCTATTTATTCATATCACTTGACCATGGGCTATTACTGAGTGCTTAGCCCTTCGAGTGCTAAGGCTCTCAACTACTATCTAGAGGGACTTTTCCTTTATAACTTGAAGCACCTTTGGTTTCCCCTTACACCACATCGACCGATATCCTCGACGCTAAATATTTATGAAGTAGACCGTAATAACTTATTGTATCTGGTGGATTTCTCCTTATCACAATCACAGCTGGGGAGAAGTATTGACGGAGGAATAAGATTTTACTTCATGCCATCGCCGATACCCTGGGGTGATCTCATCACTGCCATGTGTCACCCTATGAGTGGTGACATGTGTCACCTAGAAATGGCCCCATTTCACCCCTAAAAATGCTGAAACTGAGTGACATATGCCATCTACCACATCAGCATCTGTACTGCCACGTGTCTTCCGTACTGCCACTTCTCATCCATACTTCCACATCATTGATGATGTCAGCTCCCATGTCAACTCTGAGGACCAATCATATGCCACCATGTGGCCTCCTAGAGGAGAGAGAAAAAGAACTGCCTGACCCATGCATTTCCTTTGTAAATAAATTTTGACCCTCCCCAGTGATGTAACACTAAATCGCAAGATCAACAATTTATAATTTTTTCCAGTGGTGACCCCTGCTGATCACCGATAACCAATAACCCAAAGCTTCTGATCACCAATTTCCATACCACAATGTGGAGGAGAGAGAAGGGGGTGGCGTGACCTTGTTTTTTTCATGCTTTTCCTTTGTAAACATTTTTTGGCCTCCTTGGCGATGTACCATTATATTGCAAATCAGTGATAACACAAGGTTTTGGAGTGTGCGGGACTGTGATGTTTCGAGATGTGGGATCACAGGACTGTGATATAACAGTGTTGCAGGATATAGTATGCGGGACCTGTGGGATGCGGGACTATAGGATCGAGAGACTGCAGGATCATGAGACTAAGGCATTGTGGGACTACGGGATCACGAGACAATGAGACTGCGAGACTGTGGGACTGCGGGACTGCAGTACTGTGGGACTGCAGGACTACAGGATGCAGGATTGTGATTTCCCTTAGACCTCCGATTGTGATTTTCCTTGCTCCTTTCATGTTTTCTCTTTGTTTTCTAGTTTTCCCAAGGGTAACTTCAACATGCTCTAACTTCTTCCCTAGGAGTCCATTTTTGGACTTCCATATACCATTGGAAATATCTTTCCAAGAACTTGGCAATGGAGAGGGTTTGATTAAGATTTGATAGCTTCTTTGGATAAAAAATTAGCATCAAAATTAACTTCTATTTGGAATTTGAAGCAACTGATGACTGATAGAGTAGTGAGTGAGAACATTGGCTCCTAGTGGGGTCATTGCCTTGCTGGAAAGGTGCTGAGAACCTGCAGACCAGTATCCTTCACCATTAGGCATGGAGTCAGTAATAAATGAATCTTTGTAATCAGAAAAATCTCCATGAGACTTTCCTCGTCAATCTAAAATGAAAAATACAAATTCTAACAACTAGAAAGTAAATGCTCAGCTGGTGAGCTTATTTATGTACATTCCTACTTATGCACAAAGCTTAATTTAGCTAAGTATGTTCAACCCTCCAATGGAGCTAGACCAACATTAGAGTACTGGACCATATGCCTTCATATTATTGAAAAAGAAAGATACAAATAAGCATGCACCATGAAAAAACAACAAACGAAGAACCTGATACATGTTGTTGAAACAACCCCTATTGCTGGCTTAAGAATATGCTCATGTACTCAGCCATAGGGTCATGGAATAGGCAGGGAAATTTTGCAGCTATCTTAATTTCATAAGAAGTCTACTAACCAATATCCTCTTGGCCAGGGCAACCGCAAACACCTTTCATCTCCTCAACTTCAGCCTTTTCAAGAAAAATTGGATGCTGATCTTTTACTGCTCATATTTCACTGATCAATTAAAATATGGAAAAAAAGATATCTGAGACTGCACACTTTAGATCCAAATCACACATCTTATGAAGAAATCAAAACCTGGTAACTATGAAGGAAAAAAATATAACCTACTCAAACCTTGCATAAAAATAAGTTTAACACACCTACGAAAAAGGGAGAACGAGTTGGGTTGGCTGGGCCCTAGCCAACCAGCTCGTTTCCTTATTACGAGATCATATCAACTTCTCCGATAATGCATCACATAAAATAATGGAACAAGAAATGAATAACTAGCATAGCTCCCTGTATTAAACTTAGTAACTACAAATGTACATCATGAATATCTAGTTCCAGCCCAGAAAATAGGGTGGTATAAAAAGTTATAGTGTAAACCAGAATTCCAACAACATATCGCTCCCTAATTCCTATCAGATTTTTACATTATATACAAGCCTTTAGGCCTACGACTGTAACAAAATCATAAGAAGAGCTTAACTAAGCCTTTTGGCTATTTACAAAATACTAATCTAAGATATTTGGCCAAGGTCCTGACCTTCAATCCGTTGATTTTTCTCCAGCTCCGAGCCAAAATTGAGGTCAACTAATCCTTTACTAAAGATACGTGTGGGTTGGTGAGTTGTCACTGGAGTGTAGGAATCCGCCAGATGGTGCAGGAATCCTACCTACACTAAACCATTCTATCAAAGCGATTAATACATTTGTTTATCAAATACTTTAGGAAACACAAATATTAGTTTCAGGGGTAATTAAAGGTATAAATCCATAAATAAGTAATTAAGTCCATGACAAACCTTTAATATGAAAATACAAAGAGGGTGCAGGAACGTGCATGATTTCAAAGAAAGTTATAGGAATGAATAGGTTCTTAGGTTAAAAAAGAGGTTTAGGTCATGTGTCTAGAGTAGGATAAAGGTTAAAAATAGAACAATTTAGCCTACCAACATCCTCCCATCCCTATTTTGTTGTGTGTCCTCACACAACCTTTACCTGCTACAAAAAACCAAAACAAGGGATCCTTCTTTCAGTCCTGTATTTGTATGCTAATTCCTACTTTCACTATCTTCCTATTCTTGCCTTGAGCCTTCTTGAGTCATTTGGTCACCTTTCTAAGACGATCGTAGCACTTTGATGCTTGGAATTTCCATTGCTCACCTTTTACTGGTAATCCTGTGGTTTGTGATATAGACTATTTTGTTACTCCAAATTCTAGTGATCTTACCTTGGCTCAGCTCCCATCAAAGATCTGAGCAAACTCTATTTCCATGGTCGAGTCAAAACCATTAAATTTCAGCAGAAATGGGAAGAACCCAGATTCTTACAATAGTGGAAGATTGTTATGGTATTTGGTTGTTTGCTGTAACTCTTTCACGAAACGGGGTTGAATTCTCATGGATACCATCCTCAATTCACTGAACTTGGTCTAAATTTTTTTAGAAAGATCACACTGTCAGGATTTAGGAGCTTTGTCTAAAATGAATCTTGTGATTGCTGATCTATCTGACCACCACTATACTAGCCACCTCCTAACATTCACACTCCATCATTAAATGTTGACCTTGGGGCAGATGCGATACAGATAGGTTGTGGTACAAGCATAAATAATCATTAGTGAAGGTGATGGTTAAGGTGCCATGATTAATATGATAGTCATGCACAGTATGGTATGAGGTTGGGTCGTCATTAACATGTAACGAGATTTTTTTCAAAAAGGTAAGTGTGGGATGACAGGTTAAATCACACACATCTCGCAATAACTTCATTATTTCACACAAGGTGTACATGGTACTTTAAAAAAAAAGGGATTTCATAACTTAACTATCCACGCACTTAAAAGATTTCCTTCCTATTTTAGTAGATGATAAACAAAGCTTACTCATAATAAAAAAAATTATTAAATGTTATCAATCTCGAAGTGGTGCACTCATTCTGCTTGCACACGATTTTCATGAAGCAGAATAAACTTTCCAGATGTGCATTCTTGCACCAGGTATTCCTACACCATATTACATTTTTTTGCATTAAAGATCATTGTTCCTACACCGGGACATGTAGTTTGTGCTCGGGAGTGCTCAACAGTGTGGATTCCTGCAATGAACATTTCGGCACTCGAATAGTCTTGCATAAAGTATTCTTACAAAATATTTTTTCTTTGTTATACATAGGCTGAATTCACAAAAAAATTGCAAAATTTAAAGGAGTTTCTTCTATTGCCAGTTTCCAGGTGTCATTGTTCTTTCTCGATCTGATCAAGTAAGGTTTTCAAGAATTCATTAGATCCTGCAAAAATATTGATTAAGATTGATCCAAATAAATTATGATGCCAAGGCTACCATAGGAATTGCTAATAATGTCCTTACTGCAAAAATAATGTTATCATGAAAGTGCCAACAACCAAAATTTCCTCAAAGCATTTCAGGAGCAGTCCAAATCAGCAAGTATTCACTTTCAATAGCCTCATTACTATAAATATAAGTGACATAATTTGAATACCAAGGCATTAAAATGGATGGAAAATAGGGAAAAAGAAGTATGACAAAATAATACCTTCCCAGGATAACCATCTTACTGTTACCCAAGTATGTAGTTGAAGATACTCTGGTTCAAGAAAAGTGAATCACCTATACTAAGGGTCCCACATCCTTGAAAACCTTCATATTTATGAAAGATATAACTCCAAATCACATTACTGAAAGGATCTTAAAGCCATTCTCAGAGAGTTATGATAATGAGTTCCGGGAAAGACAAAAACAACCAGGTAAATCATAGTGTAAATTTAACTTTAATACCACAGGCATGGCCCTGCTGCCAGCAAGTGTCTATAGCCTCGAAAGGGATGCCTTTTAACCCCATGAAATGTTTTTATCCCATCTATTAGATATAAATTCAATGTCAATTGAAAGAATTTACATTTTTTAGAAGTTAATTGAAGGCCAGTATCCTGGCTTTGTAACCAGTTAACAACAATGCCATTCACAAGAACTGACAACAATGAACAAGTCAGCTCATGATCAGACCTCTTGTTTTCCACCTTTTCAACTGAAAGCCATTACCTTGGCTCGGTGACCAGTAGCGGTAATGTCATTCTCATTAGGACCCACGCTCATGGTAGGTCGGCTCGTAATGAGACGTCCCATCCCTCAATTAATCATTTTAAGAGAAACTCTGATTATAATTAATATTAAGTAGGTTACTTAATAGATGGGGAGGCAAATCAACTCCTTAAGAGCATATAATGGCGTGAATTTTTTTTAATTACTAATCTTTACTGGTTAATCCTGCTACCCTAAAGACTAATTTTAAAGAAGACATCTCAGATAATGACTGAAAGATTCCTCAAGTTGATCATACTAGGGTTCTTATGAGTGCTCATTATGGTTTTATAGTATTGGTCCACCATAGGAGTTTTTTCATCAGTACCTTCGAAGAGAAACTTTGAAAAGATTTTTTAGATGGAAGTATGTTAAGCTTATGAATGGAAAGTATAACAATAACAACCTCCCTAACTAACCCAATGAATAATATCATCCAATAATCAAAGTCACTTTATAAAATATGAGGCATTAAGAGTGAATTGCTTCTGACAAGTCTTACCACAAGAGTGCATTATGTCAGAAATTTCAATAGTTGTGCCTTAGGAATTTCAATTTCAAGAGTGCTGCTATAACAATTTTATTCCAAATTGCATTTTTATTTATTGTTTCTATATTAACCTCCCCTAATTTAAAGAGATGAAGATTCCCTTCAAGTGTAGGAATACTTCCAATGTAGCCATGTGCATAAGAAAATACTAAATATACTCACACTCAAGTTTAAAATTTAAACTTTAACGCATATCGGCGTATGAGAAACCAACTTACTTACTTGATATGGTACCAAGAGTTTTTGAATGATGAAGGAATGGGGTGTACTAACAATTGTTTGGAACCAGGATTCAATAGGACCCACATATTCATATTTCTCCAACTTGTATAGGTCTTCCATAGCTTGAAGTTTTCTCTCTTCAGATTGATAAGGATGGTTAAGGGAAACTATAGGGTTTTCTTCACAACATTTTTCAAACAAGTTCCCATCATAGATTGTTGCTCTAATTTATGGATTAAAGTTTATTCCTGAGGTAAATGTTGTGTGGTAATAGGGGAAGTTTCTGGATTCACTCCTCTCTCCTCTCTGAAAGATATGAAATTACATTTGATAGGGGATTGAGTAGGAAAAATAGGTGTTTTAAATTGAGGTGCAACTTGATTGTTAAAATTAGGGTTTGGTTGCACAAATGGTTGGGACCATAGAGAGGGATAACATGGTGGTACATTGGACAGGATTTTCAACTGTTGTGGCTTAGGTAAGGGAATTTTCATGGGGAATTTCCCTAGAGAGGAGGCTCCAAACCATTCTTGAGGCTACAAGAATATCTAGCTCAAGGAAGAGGGCCATTGTGGTAATATGGTAGGGTATTGAATTAAAGGAGGATTATAAGTCTTCCATGGAACTGTGGGGTTGTAGATGTATTGAGGAACCTATTGGGGGCAACAAATATTACTCCAAGTATTAAATGATGATGAGTTTTGATTTAAACCTGACGGTCGATTTATTTCATTACTTGATTCCTTATATATCTATTGAAACCATGATAGTGCTGGGAAATAATTTGTTGAATGATCCTCCTTACACTAATTTCATTCTTCCTGCAAATCATCCAATTGTAAATTTAGAAAAGATTTTGTAGCTCCTATTTTTGTAGTAGATTCCAAAAATTGAGAAGAAAGTTCTCGAGAATTCTCATCGATTTGGAGATTCTTGTTGAATAATTAATGCACAATTTACAAACATCATCATATGGTAAGTGAGATACATCACCTGCTCCTATCAGATTTAAAGGTTCTAAAAAATCATCTTTGATTCCTTTTGAGTAGGAGTGTTTTCAAGTTCTCTTTTACCAAATTCTTATGTTTTGATTTTTGGAGGTTGTATCTAAATCGCTCCACATAATCCTCCAAGCTTTCATTTTCCCCTTGGTTTATTCCAAAAATCTCTTCACCGACTTAGAAGTAGTTTTGATATTTCTCTAAGAATACATTCTTCATGTCTTCCCATGTTTGAATGCAGTTCCCACCAAGGCTTATGAACCATCAAAGAGCTGCTACTTTAAGAGTAAGAGGAAACACTTGCAACAGTTGAGAATTAGTACAATAACCATATCCTCTACAAAGTACTTCAAACTAAAATAAGAATGTATCTGGGTCTTCATTTTCCAAACCATGAAATTGTGGTACTGCAGACGGGGGAATATTATGCATTTGAGCCACTACTAGATCTTTGATAGGAAATTCAAAAATAATAATGTTTGCCATTTCATACCAAAATAAAAGAGGTTCTCCATGTACTAATTTGAGACTCTTTCTTTGAATGTTCCTGGAAACTAATCAGTGAAATAGGTGCATTGAATGATTGATATTAGCCTCAAAACCCTTCATTGAAAAATGCCCTGAAATACAATTTCTCTATCTTTAAAGGCTAGTTGGTATATATTGTTAGGATGTGGTTGAATAGATAAAAGGAGGGGGGGAGGTTCTTACAGCACCCATGAAATGAAAAAAACTTAAAAAGAATGTAGGAAAGAAACAAATTCAAAGAATAAATTCTAAGGAAATAAAATTTGCAAGAAAAACTAGGTAAAGAGAAAACCAAACTGCAGTAGGTTACCAAGGTCAATGCCCTAAGCGCCTCCCTAGCAACAATGCCAAAATGTTGGGTGCAATATAGGGCATATTAATGGACCAAAATTTATTTGTCAATCTGGGAGTTCGTGAACTTAGAGGCACAACACTTTAAATTCCAGAGAAGGACTTCAGCAACCTGCAAACCCTACTTCTATCTTTCCTAATTACACTTGCAAGATGAAAAGAATAGAAAGAAAATAACACCAAAATAATTCTAGTGCCGGAATAAAAAAGGAAAGTACATTGCGAAAACTCAATGATAGGGACTTCAAATCAACATAAACAATCCTAATCACTTAAAAGATGGAAAAGTAGACATCTGAGACTAAACATCAGTGCAGTCGCAGGAAAAAGGAATAATTAAATTGTTAAGGACATCTGTCCTCATTAAAGATTTTCCTTCTTGCACTGAACCATCATACACTGCAATGACATTACTATACTGGAACAACATTCCTGTATTGAAGTGATTTTCATGCATTGGAATTGTGTATTGTGCCTGCAATGAATATTTTGACCTTCATACATGATCTTTATGTTCCTGTACCATAGCACTCTGTTCCTGTACCAGGATATCAGTTCCTGTATCAAAACAGAGGTTCCTGTACCTAGAAATTGATGTTCCTGTACTGGATTTCCAAACCACTTGTATAAAATTAAAAAGGTGTTAACTAAGAATAAATTGCAAGGTGAAACTGAGCTTAGGAAATAAAAATTCATAAGAAAAAGACTCTTTAACTAATCATACATTCAGAAATGAAAGGTATGTTGAAAGTCAAAGAGAAAATCCTTGCCAGAGTAGGGAACTTATTTCATGTGAAAACTAACTATGTGATTCAAATACCAACATGATTCTTCCTAAGATGACTGTATTATGTAAATTAGATCTACACTTATTGTAAGTAAAAGTTTTAGCTTAAAGGTCCCTTTAATAATTTCAATGTTATACTGAGTTACTTCCACAAGGAGGAAACAAGTGCAAGTACAGATCTATATAATGCAAACATCGTTTCATTAGAGCTCATAAAGATAAATTCGTTCTAAACTGAACTTTCATGCTGAGAATGTTTGAAAACTCACTCAGAAATAAAACACAATTTGCAAAAGAAAGCAAATGAATCTTCCAGTAAATAAAATATCTTGCAGAAGTAAACTAAGCAACCTTCGCTTGCAAAAATGAAAATGCACCAGTGGAAGCAAACAAAATGCACTCATTTTATGGAAAGGAAATTAAACATGCATCAAAGGAAAGTAGGGTTAACACAAAAGGCAGGAAATAAACACACCCAAGACTGCACACTTCAGATCCGAATAACACAACTTATGAAGAAATTAAAACTTGTTAACAATGAAAGAACAAAATATAACCTACTCAAACCTTGCATAAAATAAGTTTAACACACCAAGAGTTGCATTGGCTGGGCTTTAGCCAACCAACTCGTTTCCATATTACGAGATCAGATCAACTGCTTAGATAATGCATCACATAAAATAATGAAACAGGAAATGAATAACATGCATAACTCCTTGTATTAAACTTAGTAACTACAAATGTACATCGTGAATATCAAGATCCAACCCAGAAAATATGGTGATACAAAAAGTTATAGTGTAAACCAAAATTCCAACAATGTATCGCTCCCTAATTCCTATCAGAGTTTTATATTATATACAAGCCTTCAGGCCTACAACCGTAAAGAAATCATAACAGTAGCTTAACTAAGCATTTTGGTTGTTTACAAAATACTAATCTAAGATATCTGGTCGGGGTCCTGGTCTTCAATCCGTTGATTTTTCTCCCACTCTGAGCCCAACTCAAGGTCAACCGATCCTTTACTAAAGATATGTGTCGTTTGATAAGCTATCATTGGAGTGTAGGAATCCGCCATCTGGTGTAGGAATCCTACTTGCACTCGACCATTCTATCACAACAATTAATACATTTGTTTATCAAATACTTTAGGAAAGACAAATATTATTTGCAACGATAATTAAAGGTATAAAATCCATAAATAAGTAATTAAGTCCATGACAAGACTTTAAATATGAAAATACAAAGAGGGTGCAAACACGTGCATGATTTCAGAGAAAGGTGTACGAATGAATAGGTTCTTAGGTTAAAACAGAGGTTTATGTCATGTGTCTAGAGTAGGGTAGAGGTTAAAAATAGAACAATTTAGCCTACCAATAGTTTGCTAACATCGCCAAGTACCTAGTGGCTACACAGTTCCCTCCAAATCTGTCCTCCAAGGAAAAAATTAAAATTGTAAGAAAGAGTGCCCCATTCACTTGGATTGGGGCAATATCTTCAAGTTAGACCCAAATCAAATTTCGAGGAGAGGTGTCAGGATGGAGGAAGTCTTTGACATTCTTATGGCCTGTCATGATGGGCCTTGTGGAGGTCACTTTGTAGCCAATAGGATAGCCTTCAAGGTACTGCAACCTAGCCACTACTGGCCCACTCTCCACCAAGATGCAAGAAGATACACCTTTCGATGTGATTAGTGCCAAACAATGGGGAAAGCTACTCCCAAGGATGAACTACCTTTGTAACCTCAGGTGACTCTTGAGCCATTTGACAAGTGGGGCATGGTTTTCATTGGGCCCATTGATCCACCATATGGGCAAAAAAAGTACATAGTTGTATTCACTGATTATTTGACAAAGTGGGCTGAAACCAAGGCTATAAAGGTAGCAATAGAAGAGAAAGTGGCTGAGTTCTTAAGGTAGAATATATTCTACAATTTTGGGTACACTAGAGAACTAGTTGGTGAGCTCTAGTATTGCAGCAATAGTGTTGTAACTCCTGGGGCTTACTCCTTTACTTTTATCAACCCGGTAGTTTGTAACAAACTTGGAAGTGACGGTGCTGTATGCACAAGTACTAGCTCTTAATGCAGGCTGTCACTTGATTAGTTGGCACAAGTTCGCTAGGAGCTTAAGCCAACTTCTATGAGTTCTCAGAAGAAGCTTTTACTGTGATGGCAGAAGACTAATTCTACATGGGCTATTCTACTTGCAGAAAGAGAATGAAAACTGAAATGGAACTCAAACCCTAGAAAACCCTAATTGTGCAAGAAAAGAGATGGAAACTACTGAAATGGGTGTCATTGATTACTGAAAAGGTAAATTGCATTTATTCAAGCTACTTCTGAAGAGAAATGGAAAGAAATCATCTTTTTGCAATTTTGATAAATTTTATGTGGATTTATTATGCTTGTGATTTGAGTAATTGTGACTGCGCAATGGTTTGGTGGCAAAGGAAAATGGAGTTGGCTTTTGTAGATGATAAGAAAAGTGTGGAGGGATCCTAAGAAGTCCCTAGTACCCTTTTGGAGACTTCCATTATGATCAGACCTCGAAAAATTTCTCGCATGAACTTCTACAGGAGGCTGCAGGGGATCTACAGGAGGAGGCCGAAAGTGGTTTTTGGAGGTTTGAAGGTGGAAAAATGGTGGGAAAAGGGAAATGAAGGTTGGATGAAGGTGTTGGAGGGTCTAGGACTCTATTAATGAAGATCAGGAATGAAGGAGAGGGTTGAATTTGCTCAAAGGGGAAGAAAGTAATTTTGTGAAAAAAGCAGAAATTAGGACAGTTTGGCAAAATGTGGTAAATGAGTGAAGGAATATGTGAAAGATAAGCTGGTATAGTTTGTGCTATGGAGGGATGATGAGCTGGAATTCTTTTCAAGTGAGCTGCACACCTACTTCTTAAAACTGACCCAAGCAAGAACCGAAAAACAAAGTTTGTCTAATTTGACCTAAAATCTGACCTAAAAACAGAGTACTGTTGAACAGAACTTTATGAACAAAAAATTATGCAAGAAAACCATGAAAATGAATATGAAATGGTCTAAGCATGTGAATCCAAGCAAATATCAGCTTCTCCAACTCAAAACATCACACTAGCAATTGCATGAAAGGTAAAAAACTATGTTTTTGGTGGCAGTAGTAGTGCCTTGTCCTCAATTCATGGTCCCAAGGAGGGAGAAAGGGGATCAAGACCTGCTAGTATCCTTTTTGGATCTTTCTTTGTTACCACATTAAGCTATTTAAGAAACTTGAAGCAAGAATAACTAATTTAACCATCAAAAGCAACCTATTTTACCAAAGCAAGATTTAACCTAAACAACAAAAATCAGTTTATGAATGCAAGAAAAAACATATAAATACACAAAGGAGGTAATGGGTAGCTTGGGTTGGGCCCTAACCCAAGAGCTTCAACCCTCTAGAAAATATCAGTGCTGGTTCAAAGCTGGATTCATCTTCATTGATTAAAAAATAATAGTTACATCACAAAACTGTTTGCAAAAAGAGCTCGAAAATGAGCTGGGTACAAGACTACACAAAAGTGCGAAAATAGACTATGGAATGGCTAACCTACTGAGGCCTGAAGCCTTCTTATTTATACAAGTGGAGACTCCTAACAATCTTCCTAAACTTAAGGAACTCAACTACCTAAACTGAAGATAACAACAACTTCTACTAGACTTGCTCGGCTGCCCCTTTGGATCATCATTGTGGGCCTTTGAACTCCGAATTGCTGGTGGAGAACTTGAGAAAGGGGTCATTAATGCAGGAGAAACCCCTCCTATAAGTACTCATCCCTGTTTCCTCGAATTTGGCTACTAATCTACTCATAAATGCCTGGTCCTTGTCCAAAAATGTCCAAAAATCTACAATAAACACTCATTAGACTATGTGGCAAAGTGACCATGCCCATTCACTCTTTTGACATAAATATATTCAAAAACATACACAAAACTATTGAGAATGGTGGATTAAATGAACATAATAGGCAGAATGAGCCCATATAGTTACCCATTTCTGTGGCTCATCATCACCCCCTTGCTAAAGGGGTTGCTCATCCTCTGAGCAATTAATCGAGTTCTTCATCCTTGCTAGCTTTAATAGCTTCCCTAACATCCCAAGCCTATGAGGTGGTGTCCTCTTCCCTGTCATGAAAACTTGCCTTTTTGTCCACTTCCTCCCATTGCTTCTATTCTTCTTCTTCTTTAACCCCTTCCAATAGTCCTAAGAGTAGTGGAGGACTGAACTTAAGGCTAATCCAGTTGGATTTCAAGTTTTGCATTGATTGTTTGTATAGGGGAACTCTCACCATAGCCTCCCTTATTCTAGTTGGGGAGTGACACTCCCTGATCTTTAAGCTATATGACACTATATTCCACCTTCTCATGCAAGCATGAAGGTAGTCATCACCAAATAAGCTTTCCATATCTTCAAAATGAGCGATAGCTTGTGCTTTCCTTTCAACATAATTAGGGAGAACTTGAGGATTGCTTGTAAGGTGTTGATGAGCATATATGAGAGCTGATGGGTCTTCTGGTTTGGCCCTTATCAGCAGGGGCTCATTTAGCTCTTTTTCCATGATCTATTGAATTTCCACTGCTCTATTTTCCTCATGGCTCATCCAAGAAGCCATAGCGATGAGCTATAGGTATCTCAATGTAGCATTCGGATCCCAAAAATTCATATCAGGGAGTGCCATATTGTGTAAGTAAAATTATGCTAATTTGGCTTCATCCTCGGCCAAACTAGTAGCACATAGATGCATAAACTGACCATAATTTTGGAATGGGATTGTGCCGCTTTGGGCCAATGTTTTATTCTGGAACTAGAGCCATTGGTCTTCGAGATATAGTGCATAGGATCTAGCTGGTTGCCTGCATTGTAAGGCCTCCATTACCTAGCTGGCCATGCAGGCCATCTGGGCTTCCCTTTCCCGCAACTATTGTTTCAACATTAGCACTTCAGTTGCTGCCTGAGCTTCTCTTTCTTGTTTCTACTTTATCATCATTTCAATAGCAGTATGTGGCTCTTCCTCTTGCTGATGTTTCTCTGCTGCTTCCTGATCTGCTAGGGAACCTTTTTGTTGTTGCTGCCCTTCCAATATTGGCAACTTGTGTCCCCCTCGAGTTTCCTGTTGTTGTAACTTCTTTTTCAGTAGTTCATTTTCCTCATGTACTTGCGCTCTTTTGATGCTCTCTAGGTGCCTTACCATGCCCAACTCCCTTATTAATTCTTTCAACTATTGTTCCATGTGGCATATATTTTCAACTCCTTTAGATTTAGCAATCTTCATCCAGGTGTGGGTTCTGAACGTTTCTTGTTCTAATTCAAAGAAAAGAGGTACAACAAATTTTTGTGGGATGATCTTCCCACCTTCTAGAAGATTGTAATAGGAGCCTAAATTAGGCTGAGGGCTTGGTTCAGGTATCTCGTTGGCCATGCTTCCCTCTTGTGACTGTTCTGTTGCCTTCTCTTCTAACTTTTCAGTTTCTTTTAGTTTGGCCAATGTTTCCTATAGATAGGTTTGAGCTTCTTGTAGGACTGCTTTGGAGTCCATCACTTTGATTCTTTCCTTCCAGGTGGACGTTTTGGGACTCCCTCTCTCATAGGTAATAGAGATCTTGGAGGGAGATTCCTCCTTCTTCTCATCAGGTGCATCTTCAATAATAATGGGTACTTTTGATGGTGGCTGGGGCTTGCCTACCTTAATCCTAGTGCTCCTCCTGGCTTTGAAATACATGGATGCTTCTCTTTTTATTTTTCCCTTTTGTTTTGCTGGAGTGCTCAATGCAGCAAGCACAGTCGCTGTTTTTTTTCCCAATGTTTCAGGGGATGTTTCTTTTTGCTGTTCTTCTCCTACATCTTCTGCTGTTTTTGCTTGTGTCTCTGCTACCTCTGGTGGTGTCTTCTCTTTTCCTTGCTGGGTCCCTGCCTCTCCTGTGGCTGTCTTTTTCTGGGCTTTCTTGGGATTTTTCTTCTTCTCTATCTTTGAGGCTATTTTCTTTTCTGCCTTAGGTATTACAGTGAATTTGTCAAGTTTCTCCTCTTCTTTCTGCTTCTCCTCTATTTGTTGTTCCTCCTCTGTTTGAATATTTTGTGTCTCCTCATGCATTTCTTTCTCAATTTCCTCTTTCTCTTCCTCCTCCTCACTCCCAGATAGGTTGATGTCCTCAGTCAAAGTTTTGATGTCATCTTGTCTGGACATATTCCTCAAAATTTCCCAAGCTATGGGGATGGTGTATGTGTGTAGGGCATATTCCACCAATAATTTAATGAGACCATAGTGGGCCAGCTGGTTTGGGACCCCTGCATTCAGCTTGGTGCCACATTCTATCAAAGATTGGAGGAGGAAATATGGGAGACTGAGTTTTCTAACTGCAGGTAGGCCCATCCCATATCTCAATTCATGCAATAACCTGAAGTGATAACCATAAAGTATGCTGAACCTTTCTTCACAAGTGATATATTTCATTATTTGGTAGCTGAATTCACTCCAAGTAGGAGGTAAGCTTGTCCTTCTGACACCATTTTTATCCTCTATAGGATGCTCCTCAGGTTGAAAAAATATCTTCTTGGAAACCTATCCTAATTTTTTTCCTCCTTGCTCCAAGGGAGCCCAAGTGGAAGACCTGTGATTCGACCGATAAAATTAGGTGTAAGATCTAGGGTCAGACCCCTGAAACTGACTGTAGCATGTGTTTTCGAATGGGGTCTTAAGGACATAAAAAATTCTTCAGTCACCTCATCATCATATCCATGAATTATTTCAAAGAAAATCATCTAATTTGCCCTAGTGAAGAGGGCCACCACCTCAGGGTGCTCATGCAATTGGTTGGAGTTCAAAGGTTCCTTTCTCATAAAACCTCCTGGCATGGTGTTTAGTGGTTTTTGAAGTGCTTAGGTGAGGAAAAAAACAACAATTTCCAAAATTAGAAATAGAGGGACAATTGAGTTTTGTTTTGTTTTGTTTGTTTGTTTGTTTTTTTTTTTCCTGAACTGTAGGAGGAATTTCCCATGTGCTCCTTCTTCACAACACCAATTTTCAATTCTCCCTTTCTTCAAACTATTCTAAACCTGAATTTGCTTCTTGGTTCTTGGAAGAAATCAATACATTGATAGAACAGGGACTATATAAAACAATGGTTTTTTCACAGAGTAAACAGACTTGAAATTTTCGTTTCCTCCCCAGGTTTGATTTCTATGATTGCATCCCCTTTTTTTTACAAGTAGAATGTGAGGAAGAGAGGCAAATTTTGAACACAGAGAAGGGAATGGAGAGACTATGTAGAACTTCAGAAAAGACACAACAGACTTTTGAATTTCTCTTTCCTTATTTTTCTTCACCCACTACTCTAGTTTTATGCCACCACCTTATCTAAGCATATCGTATGCAGAGCAGGTTTTCGAGCCTACCTCATTCCTAGCTCGAGTTTGACAATAATTCTGAGTTTTTCAACTGCAAAGCTGCTCTCTGTTTTTCCTGTAGAAATATTCCTATAGAAGGTGTTCCTGCTCGTGTAGAATGTAGTAGTGCTCCTGTAGAACCCAATAGGCAGGAGGGTTTTGAAAAACTAGCAGAAACTATTGGTTCATTGCTTTAAAGGAGGTAGACGAGTACTGCAGTTGAGAGCTTCGTAACATGAAAATGAACCAAAGGGTGGTGGAGGCTTAGACCACACTGTACTTAATTGTTGGCGTAATCCGCTGTGAGGAGATGATGTGGCCAGATGGGTACGTTATCCCCATCTGGACCGTTGGTCGTATGCCAGTGCAATTATGGTTCTTCATGTTGCTTGACCACCACCACCTTCCTTACTCCCTTTATACACCGCCACCACTACTGGTTTCGAATGTTTTCCCCTCGAGTTGACATGCCACATGTGCTGACTGCGTATCTGATCGGCGGTTTGAATTGGATGTGGCTCAACTGAATTCCATGAGGGTGTGTGAACTAAATGAGGGTGGCTAGTTAACTAGCCATCGATTCTGCTTAATCATGACCATTCCCATAGCTTATGCAATTTTGAAATAATATTCATGCAATCGAGGAATAGGTTTAGCCACTTACCTGCTTAGTTGTTGTTGTGCTATGCATACTTCGGACTCTGGCACCTCATTTCCTCATTGCTGTTGTTGTTGGTGCTCTGCATGCTTGGCCTTCATCTTATGCTGATGATTCCTTGATAAAGATCTGCTCCTTACATGCTTCATACATCCTACTGCGCTGACCCTGTCTCTGGAGTTTGTTTTTCAAAGGGATCAACTACTACAGGAATCCTAAAAGATTTCCTGTAGCTGCTTCTCGTTCTGAAATTCAAGCTAATGCTTGAGCAGGCTTAAAAAGATAGCTGACAAATGTTCTGAAAGAAAGACATAGCAGCTGGAAGGTATCAGGTAGGAATAAGCAAGAAGAACGTTGCTACTTTATTTGTCATCTTTTTTTTTGTGTTTTCAAAATGAAAAAAAACTGAATTTCTGTATTTTGTCTATGCAGGGAAAGGAAAAAAAGAGTGGAAATGTGGGTGTCCAGGGATGACATGGAGTGTTAGGCGGATGGATGGTGGTAGGGAGGTTCATAGGCCTTCTATATGAATTTCCAACCCTCGGGTTCTTTTTTAAACTTGATTTTGGCATTTCTGTAGTTTCTACAGGATCCTCTTGTAGAATATACAAAGTTTCCTGTAGGATGCGAAATTTTCAGAACACATGAGATTGAGGCCTGGAAAAGGATAACAGTGATGGAGGGATGGACTATGAAGGGTGCATGCAGCCTGGTCCTATCTTTTTCTCTTGTGTGACTCTCCTGCAACCTGCAATTCATCCAAAATAAGTTAGATTTCTTTCTTTCTTCTTCGTTTTTTTTCTTTTTGTTTTTTTTTGAGACAGCTGGGGTGCCTCCAGGAGGTTTTCACCCTCACTACCTACCCTAGGTGCCTCCAAGAGGTTTTTTCCTAGGGATCTTTTATTCCTCTTTCTGTTTTTTCTCTATTTTTTCTGTTTTTTTCTCTTTCTGTTTTTTTTTTGTTTTCTTTTTTCAAGGTGCGGGTGGAGTGGAGACAGAGACCTGTTCCACTACCAACACTATTTTTCCCAGGTTCTCAATGAACTGTTGCTTGGAAAAGGGCTTCCTGTAGATCTTCAATCTATGCCCATTAATGAGCATAGGGATAGTTTCTTCATCTATGGTCCGGATAAGGATTGAACCATTGTCATTGCATTTTTCTACTATATATGGTCCCAACCATCTTGTCCTCAGTTTGCCCTTGAAATCTTTATATCTTGAATCATACAGTAGCGCCCAATCTCCTTGCTGGAATTGTTTTTCTTTGAGGTGTCTGTCATGCCATATTTTTCTCTGAAGTTGGACTACCTCTGATTGGAGTAGGGTCTACATTCTCTATTCATCCAATCCATTTAGCTGAAGCAATCTTTCCTTTTGTGCATGGCTGAGATCTAGGTCCAGCTGAGCTACCATCCTTAATGTGTTATATTCAAATTCTATTGACAGTAGATCCTTATTCTCGTAGACCAACTCATAGGGTGTAAATCTTGTGGTGGTCTTCTAGGTGGTGTTTTAGGCCCAGGTGGCCTCAACAAATCGATTTGCCCAATCTTTTCTACTGCTGCTCACTATCTTAGTCAAAATCCCTTCCAAAGCTCTGTTGATGACTTCCACCTGTCCATTTGCTTGTGGATGATAAGGGGTGGAAGTTCTATGCTTAATCTTGTGGTGTGTGAGAAAATCTTCAACCAAATTGGAGGTAAACTGACTTCCTTGATCTGTGACTAATTCTATTGGATAACCAAACTTGTAAAGAATATTTTCCCTCAAAAACTCAACTACTTTCTCTTCTGTTTCTGCTTTGATCGCCTTTGTTTTTGCCCATTTTGTCAGATAAGCAGCACACACAATGATGTAAGATTTCTGTTTTGAAGGAGGATTGATAGGACCTACAAAGTCCATGCCCCACTTCTCAAATGGCTCGAAAGCCACTTGAGGTTGCAGGGGCATCTCATCCCTTGGAGTCGGTTTCCCCATCCTTTGACATCGGTCACATTGGCTAATGTATCTCTTGACATCTTGATGAAAAGTGGGCTAATAGTAACATGCCTACAAAATTTTGAAAGCAGTCCTCTTTGCTGCAAAGTGGCCCCCAACAGGCCCATCATGACAGGTTAAGAGGATGTCAAAGACTTCCTCCTCCCTGACACATCGCCTCAAAATCTGATCTAGGCCAAATTTAAAAAGATTGCCCCCAATCCAAGTGAATGGGGCGCTTTTCCTCACGATCTTGCTCTTCTCTTTTGAGGACAGGTGTGGTGGAAACTGTGCTGAAACCAAGTAATTTGCTATATTAGCAAACCATGGAGAGAGTATTGAAATAGCAAATAAGTGTTCATCTAGCATTTGATCATCCACCATTCCTTCTTCACCTACAGGCAGATCTAGTCTAGATAGAAAATTAGCAACAACATTTTCCTTACCTGGCTTATCAACAATAGTCAAATCAAATTGCTGCAATAAAAATAACCATCTAATGATATGCGCGTTTACATCTGGTTTATTCATCAAATACCTAATTATAGCATGATCAGTGTGTACGAATGTTTAGTGAATGTAGTGTCTGAACTTGTTTAGTGAATGGACTACAACTAGGAGCTCCTTTTCAGTTACAGTATAGTTTAATTCTGCCTTAGACAGGTTTTTACTGACAAAATATATGGTATAAGGCAACTTCTCTTCAACTTGCCCTAAGTCTTCTCTGATCACTTTGATCGAGGCATCTGTGTGAATGTGGAAAGGTAGAGCCCAATTTGGACCTCTCAAGATTGGGGCAGTTACCAGCTTACCTTTCAAGGCATCCAGAGTCTCCTGACAGTTGGCAGTCCATATAAACTCAGCATATTTCCCCAAAAGACAAAACAATGGAGAGGCTAGCTTACTAAAATCCTTAATGAATCTTCTATAATACCTTGCTAAGCCTAGAAAACTCCGAACATCTCCTACCTTTTAAGGAGGTGGGACCCTTTGGATGATAGCAATCTTGTTGGGATCCACTTGTAATCCTTGTTGGGAAATTGTATGACCTAGCATGGTCCCTTCAGTCATCAAGAATTCGCATTTTTCAGGACTGAGGGACAGGTTCATTTCAATACACTTGGCTAAAACTTTTCCCAGGTTAGTCAAAGCTTCCTGGAAGTTAGAACCATAAGGGGTAAATTCATCCATATAGATCTCCACTAAATCATGAACCAGTTCAGCAAATATGCTCAATACTGCTCTCTAGAAAGTGGCGAGAGCATTGCACAACCCAAAAGGAAGGACCTAGTATGCAAAAGCACCCCATGGACAAGTGAAAGTGGTCTTATCCTGGTCTTCTAGGCTGATTTGGATCTAGTTGTACTAGCTAAACCCATCTAGGAAGGAGAAGAACTTCTTCCCTACTAGGGCATCTAACACTTGATCTATGAAAGACAAAGGGAAATGGTCCTTCTTGGTGGCCATGTTTAGTTCCCGATAATCTACACAGATTCTCCACTTCCCATTTTTCTTTGGCACTAGCATCAAAGGAGAAACCCATTCGCTATCAGAGATGGGGTAGATGAATCCTGCATCTAGCAACTTTTGCAGTTCTTCTTTGACAATGTCCTTAAGGGCTGGATTCATCCTCCTTTGAGGTCGCCTAACTAGTTTACAATCTTCCTTAATGTAAATGTGATGAGTATAGACGGAAGGGTGGACTTCCTTCATCTCCTTATAACTCCAAGCAAAAGCATCCAAGTGATTCTTCAATAAGCTACACAGTTCTTTCTCCTAAGAGGTGGACAGGGATGAGTTGATCTTCAAAGTTTTTTCTGGGCCAAATTCCATGTTATTGACTTGGAGGGAGGTCGAATCAACCACACAGAGACCAACTAGAGGATTAGCTTGGGTTTCTTCCACCAACTCTTCTAAGGGCAACACACTGGGGGGTGGATTCTGAATCAAGTTCTCAATAAGATCATCCTCGGTTTGTGGACCCCCATGGTAACTTCTACTGTACACAATGGTGCAGAATAGACTTCATCCTCATATTCCTCCTCCAACTAGAGGGGTAAATCATGTTCCAGTAGAGGTTGGGTAGGAGGATAAAGGACTAGATTCTTGGACATATGTCGATTCTTGATTGTCATGTTCCCAGCTTGGCAGCTGATGTAGGCATCTACAGTAGCCAACCAAGGTCTTCCCAGGATGAGAGGATACCCAGTGAGCTTTGCCTTTGGTTAGAGAACCAGGAAATCAACAGGGTACTCCCAGGAATCAATAGAGACCATGACATCTTTCACAATCCCCTTAGGGGGCACGGTGGGGCGGTCTGCTAATTGCAGTACTATTAAGGTCTTTCTTAGGGAACCCTGAAGGTTGAGTTTGAGCATAGTGTCCCTGGTCATCACATTAATGGCAGCCCCTAGATCAATCAAGGTATGGGGGATTATGGTGCCATTTATTTGGACATCAACTACAGAACTCCCATGGTCTAGATATTTCAGACAAATTACCTGCCCCAACATCAAATCAGACAGTTATCCTATGACATTGATAGTTGGGGCATCTCGCTTTTGCCTGCCTGGGTGTTTGAAGCACTTCTCCTTGATCATCTTGTTGTAAATAGGCACATCATTTATGGCTTGGAGAAGGGGTATTTTTACACATAAGTATTTTAGTTCTCCCAGAAATTCAGTTTCTTCTGGGGTCGGTTGGGTGGTTCCAGTTAATCTCTCAAGAAAGGGTGGAATAACTTTGGGTTCACTTCCCTGTTCTTCTTCTTCATCCTCCTTAGAAGGAGGTTGGCTATCTGGTAGAACCTTCCTAGATCGTAGGTTAATCTCCTGAATCTCCACAACATAGGTTGGGCATGATGTTTCCCCACTATATACCTGCTAGGATTGTTTGTTGTTGGGGTTCGAGTTCAGTTTAGCAGGTATTTGGGGTTGTCTTAGAGGAGCAGGAGGTAATGGTTGAGGTAAAGTAGGTGGTGGAGGCAAAAGAGCAGGAGGAGAGTTATACTGGGGCCTCCACCCCTAATGAGGTGCACTCCACTGAGGCTGTCGCTGAGCATAAGGATGAAACGAATGAGCATCTAGAAGGGCCTGGTATTGAGGAGGATATGACCAAGGAGGGGGTGTGGACCAGGAAGGATGAGTAGGGGGACCCCAAGAAAGCATGGAAGTGGCTTGATTGGGGTTGTAATAGCTCTGGGAGATCCCTTGCATTCCCTTCTGGTAAGGTCTGGGCCCCTGTGGCCTCCTTTGGTTCATGAAATAGAGTGGTTCAGTGGTTCTCTCAGCCCCTTGATATGTAGCTTTGATTTCGGGCAAGGAAGGGCACTGATTCATAGGATGGTCTTAACAAACTACACACACTTCTATAGAGTGCAGTGGACATTCGTTCCTAGGATGCTTTCTTGTGCACCGAGGACAAAAGATGGCCAAAGCTCTCTCGACTTCCTCTTGTTTTCTTTTAATATGCAAGGTATCCATTTGCATGGCAAGAGTTTGCCTCACCTCACTCTTGAAATCTTCCAGTCAATTCTCAAGTTCGTTTCTAAGGGATGAGCTAGATGAGGATGTACTGGCTAATGGTTGACTTCCCCTACCTCTCTTCCTAGTTGACCTAGAATGGTTTCTAAACACAGTCTTTATGTCATCATAAGGTAGTTGGTAGATGTCTCCCCCAGCCCACAAATGGAGGGTATCTAGAAGGCCTTCAGGGACTCCTCTAAATAGAACCAACTTCAGAGATTCAGGGTCAAGAGTGCACCTGGCCCTTTTATAACTGAGTTGAAACCTCTCTTCATAGTCTTCTAAAGATTCATTACTACCCATGGTCATTCGGAAAATTTCTTCCTTGGTTTCCTTTGACCTGCAATAGTCCCAGTATTTGTCATTAAAGGCTTGCTACATCTGAGCCGAAGTTGTGATACTGTTTCTAGGTAACCTCATGAACCAGCGCAAGGCTGCATCCTTGAGGGTAGAAGGAAATAGTTTCAACTTCTGCTCGTCTTCTGCATAGTCATAGGTTCGACAGAGAACAACAAATTCAAACAAGAAACTATCAGGATCTTTGGTAGTTAGGCTATGGAAGTGAGCTAAGGCTGAGGAACTTATGTTTTTCATTTTTGTGTCCCCATTGGTCTCCCGGATAGGAAAGGTACCTTCTATTATTTTCCCATTCCCTCTAACGTTTTCGTTTTCAGCCATGGTATGAGGAGGAATGTTTTCTCACTCTTTTTCTGTTATAGGATCTTCATATATCTCTCGAGGTTCACCTATAATATCTTCTGGATCACTACCACCAAGGAAGAGAGAAGGGTGACTCAGTGATGTGTTGGGGGTGTTGGGTAGGAATTTTCCTGAATTATCTCTGTTCCTACGAGGCATGAAAGGAAATCTCTTTTTTGGATTTTTGTGTTTCTTTTTCTTCTTGTCCCTATGAAAACTAAAATGGATTGAATAGCAAATTGCAGCTAACTAAAATAAACCTTGTTGAAATGAAATTGCAGAATTGAAATGAAAGCGGGAGATGTCTAATCTACTTTTGCTGAAATGAAATTGCAGAATTGAAATGAAAGCAGGAAATGTCTAATCTACGCTTGCTAAAATGAAATTGCAGAATTGAAATGAAAGCAGGAAATCTCTAATCTACTTTTGCATAAATGAAATTGCAGAATTGAAATGAAAGCAGGAAATGTCTAATCTGCTTTTGCAGAATTGAAATGAAACAACTACTCTACTCTTGCTTAAATAAACTAAACAGAATGTTGCAGTAGAAAATAGAAGAAAAATAGTAATCACAAAATACTCTGGCGCTTCCCCAGCAACGGCGCCAAAAAGAGTGGTGAGCTCCAGTATTGCAACAATAATGCTGCAACTCCTAGGGCTCCCTTCTTTACTTTTATCAACCCAGTAGTTCGTAACAAGCTTGGAAGCGACGGTGTTGTATGCACAAGTACTAGCTCTTATTGCAGGTTGTCACTTGATCAGCTAGCACAAGTTTGCTAGGAGCTTAAGCCAACTTCTATGAGTTCTCAGAAGAAGCTTTTATTGTGATGGCAGAAGACTAATTCTACAGGGGCTACTCTACTTGGAGAAAGAGAATGAAAACTGAAATGGAAGTCAAACCCTAGAAAACCCTAGTTGTGCAAGAAAAGAGATGGAAACCACTGAGATGGGTGCCATTGATTACTGAAAAGGTAAATTGCATTTATTCAAGCTAATTCTGAAGATAAATGGAAAGACATCATCTTTTTTCAATTTTGAGTATTTTTATGCAGATTTATTATGCTTGTGATTTGACTAATTGTGACTGTGCAGCGGTTTGGTGGCAAAGGAAAATGGAGATGGCTTTTGCAGATGATGAGGAAGGTGTGGGGAGGTCCTAAGAAGTCCCTAGTACCCTTCTGGAGACTTCCATTGCAATCAGACTTCAAAAAATCGCTCACATGGACTTGTATAGGAGGCTACAAGGGATCTACGGGAAGATCTACAAGAGGAGGCCGAAAGTGATTTTTGTAGGTTTGAAGGTCGAAAAATGGTGGGAAAAAGGAAATGAAGGCTGGATGAAGTCGTTGGAGGGTCTAGGACTCTGGTAATGAAGATCAGGAATGAAGAAGAGGGTTGGATTTGCTCGAAGGGAAAGAAAACAACTTTGCACAAAAACGCAGAAATTGGGATAGTTTGGCGAAATGTGGTGAATGAGTGAAGGGATTTGCGAAATATGAGCTGGTACAGGTTTTGTTATGGAGGGATGACAAGCTAGAATGTTTTTCAAGTGATTTGAACACCTACTTCTTAAAACTGACCCAAGCAATAACCGAAAAACAGGGTTTGTCTAATTTGACCTAAAATCTAACCTAAAAACAGAAAAGTGCTGGACATAACTTTATGAACAGGAAACTATGTGGCAAAGCCATGGTAAATGAACAAGAAATGGTCAAATCATGTGAATCCAAGCAAATATCATCCTTTCCAACTCAAAACATCACACTAGCGATTGCATGGAAGGCAAAAAACATGTTTTTGCTGGCAGCAGTAGTGCCTTGTCCTCAATTCATGGTCCCAAGGAGGGAGAAAAGGGATCAATACCTGCTGGTAGCCTTTTTGGATATTTTTGTGTTACCACAGGAAACTATTTAAGCAACTTGAAGCAAGAACAATTAATTTAACCATCAAGAGCAACCTATTTTACCAAAGCAAGATTTAACCTAAACAACAAAAGTCAGCTTATGAATGCAAGAAAAAGGCATATAAATATATAAAGGAGGTGTTGGGCAGCTTGAGTTGGGCCCTAACCCAAGAGCTTCAACCCTCTAAAAAAGATCAGTGCTGGTTCAAACCTAGATTCATCTTCATTGATAAAAAAAAATAATAGTGACATCACAAAATTGTGTGCAAAAAGAGCTCGAAAATGGGCTGAGTACAAGACTGCACAAAAGTGCAAAAATAGACTATGAAATGGCTAACCTACTGAGGCCTGAAACCTTCTTATTTATACAAGCAAGGACCCCCAACAATCCCCCTAAACTTAAGGAACTCGGCTGCCTAAAATTGGAGATAACAGCAGCCCCACTTAAGTTGCTTGGCTGCCCCTTGGAATCATTGATGTGGTGGCCTTTGAACTCCGAGCTGCTGGTGGAGAACTCAAGTAAGGGGTCATTAATGCAGGAGACACCCCTCCTATAAGTCCTCAACCCTGTTTCCTCGAGTTTGGTTGCTAATCTGCTCATAAATGCTTGGTCCTTGTCCAAAAATTGTCCAAAAATCTGCAATAAACACTCATTAGACTATGTGGCAAAGAGACTATCTCCATTCACTCAATTGACATAAATATATTCAAGAACATGCACAAAACTATGGAGAATGGTGGATTAAGTGGAAATAATAGGCAAAACGAGCCCCATATAATTACCTATTTCTGGGGCCCATCACTAGTCGTCTCACATTAATGAGTACCAACTACCTAAAGACCTTTATTTCATAATAATTATCATTTTACATTAGTTAACCACACGTCAACCACCAAGTGGGACATTTTCAAAATACACGACCTCATATATTTAATTAGTTAACTCTAAAGTGCCCTTAAGTAAGGAGGTTAGAGTAGGACCCTAACATTACATGCTCAACCCCCAAATCCCCCTTGTTTCAAAAGTATATTTGTCCTTAAGGTTGGAAGTGTGGAACTTGCTATAAAATATCTATTGGTCCTGAGATGGCATCTTTGGGTTGTGTGGCCTTCCATTGTTTCAAGACCTATTGGATAATGTGTTGGCATAGTCAATGCTTTGGTTTCTCTATTATTTCCTATGGCTATAACACAAGTGAACCATATTCAATCATTTTAGCAAGGATGCTCTAAACATGATAATTTGGCTCTAAAATTTTCTTCCATCAGGGCACATGAAACACTAAGTGGGTCTTCGAGAGTGTTGGAGACAATATTTAGGAAACTTGTCCAATGTGATTGATGAATTGATATGGGCCATATAACTAGGGTGCTAGTTTTTGGTGGCTCCTTTTCTTGAGATATTTCTATTTATAAGGTTGGAAATGTATATATACATGATCACCTTCCTTAAAGTAGTGCTTTGAGCATCACTAATTTATATGTTGCTTCCTTTTATTTTGAGCCAAGACCAAATTATACTTGAGTGTGTGGAGAATTTTATATTGGTTGTAAGAAGATTATCCAATTCCTAAACCTTAGAGATCGTTGGTAACTATGAAACTATATATGCGGGATACTTTTGTCCATAAAAACCCCATAGGTTTACAATTTAGTGGCACCATGATAGGTCGTATTATGCCACCAATTTTCTTAGCCAAGGGGAAGCCACTAAACTCATTATCTTTGTCAATCCAGTGCAAAACATCTCAAATAAATCTCTAGGAACTAACTAACCACCTATGTTTGATTCTCCATTTGAGGATAATAAGTCATGATCATTTTTAATTTAGTGACTTGCAGTTTGAAAAATTCATGCTAAAACTTGTTGATGAAGGTAGGGTCGCGATCCTTCATGTCGAACTACTCATGGCATGTAATTTTAAAATATGATCCATGAATGTCATATTAGACAATTGACTAGAAGTAATGGAAAAATTTAGAAGTGAAATAGTTATGGCTGAGGTTTTTTAAACATGCATGTGCATGACAACTATTTCAACTTTAGCTAGAGATATGAGCCTCCGAAGGATAATATTGTGCTCATTTATGACCATATGGGTGATTTTAATGACAAATACTAACCTATTTTCTTGTTATTCTGATTTTTGAAAAACGAAAATCAATTAATTCATTTTCAATATCATTATGGGAAAGAAGGTTGTTACCTTGGATGTCCTAAAAGTGTCTCATCTTTTGAGTTCTTAGTGATGTTGTTGTTGTCGTTATTGATCAAAGCATGTGTGTGAGAGGGGAAGTGGCCCCTCCGACTTGAGCATAACGTAACGATGTTGAGAAAAACCAAATTAGAAAAACCCAAATGTATTCACAAAGTGAAATAAACAATTTTCATATATCATAATACTAGCAACATGTTGCTATTATTAGAGTGAATCACTATGATATAATATTGTGTTTTTCCATGGGCTTCATACAGTCCATGTTGTTTATCTTCCCCCTCAACAAACACAACATATAAAAGTAGGAACTTTTACTCTAAAAGTTTTCAATCACGCCACCAAAGTCTGAAAGTTCCACGAAAACACTTTAGTGTTCGAAACCGCGTTGTTAGGAGTCAACTACCCATCGCAAGTTCGCAACCCAATAGGTCGAATTCTTGTCAAAGCCCAGAAAGGAAAACCTAGGTGTATGTTACACACTATGTCCAACTTATACATCACGTGTTGAATGTGCGCTATTTTGCAGTCAAAGCATAGCTCTCCAGGTCAGGAAATGTGTCCAATCCTCTATCAGTCACAGGGTTCACCTCATTCGAAACCTAATATATAATACAACTTTATGATCGCTACTCTCTACTTAGTAGCTATGAAGCACCTCTGATCTCTTAACCATACCTCCAGATTTGATCATGGAGTTCCACGGTTTGCTTTCATATCCTTGTAATTCAAATGCTCAAAAACATGCTCCGGAGGTTGATTACCAGGTTACTACTTCCAGAAAGCATCCATCTGAACGAGACTTAGACTCACATGAGTGTATTGACCTTCAAGAGGTAATTGTTGAAACATTAATTCCACCTGCCGTGCGGGAGCATTAAACGGCAATGCAAAACCATTTCCGGAAAACCACAAATTATTTCGCATCGCTTTTCGTAAAAAATTGTTTCTGTTAGAGGGCCTCCGAACACCCCAACTTGCTGCCACGCATCCTGTGTACGAACACAAAACCACCCACTCCCCGGAAGCTAAAGTTCGATTGGTTTGTGTGAGCTTGGTGTGCGAATTGCATCCGATCAGGTCAACGGACAAGGATCTTCATCAACCTGCCAGGACATTATTTTTACTTTTACCGCACGTTTCATTTAATACATTTAATGCTTTTGTCATAGTCTTAGGTAAAGTTTTTAATGTTTTCATATGGCATGTAATTTTTTTTGGTTAACCATATAGTATGTACGCCATATATTTTTGGGTGTGTGTGTGTTGACTTTGCATTAGTATTGCACACGGGATGAGAAGCAGAGGGTTCGCAGCAGCGAAGAAGAACACAACAGTGTAAAAAGAAAAAGACTCCCAACAGTAAAAATTTTGAATTCCTTCTTACAGGTGCTTGTATTGGTTTATTGAAACGAATGGGAAGGCAATGTAATTTTTTTTATTTAGAATATGAAAGGTGAAATCCGGAGAATTTCTAATGGTAATGAAAAATTTCACACAGTGGTGAATGTGAATTTTTATTTTTATTTTACAGCAATAAACTTATGTAAGAATTTCTATTCTTACAGCAGTAAATGTAAAACTGTTCACACAGCAGTGAAAGAAGATTTTACACAGCACTGTAAAAATCATTTGTAACAGAGGCAGAGTAATTTTGTTTTTGGTGAATCCCTCAGAGTAAGAGGAAGAAATATGTATCAGAGTTTTTATTAATGAATATAAAGGTTTTATTGGTGTGAAAAATCTCTGTTCTCAGAAATTTTATTTGCTTCCCTGTGCAAAAGATCCTGAGGAGAAAAACAGAGCATTGCTCTATGTTAAGTCAATTGTTTGTTTTTGGGATTTTACCAGAAAAATCCCCAACAATGGTATTAGAGCAGATCCAGGCTTTTTGAAGGTGTAAAGAAGCTGAAGGAAAGATTTTTGTTGCAGCAGTAAATCTTCTCCAGCAAAGTGAAGTCTCAGGCAAAAGGATCCAGGTATTCCTCAAAGTTTTTTTTGTGTCACTACTGAAGAAACAGTCAGTATTTTAAAATACACAGTCAAGCATTTTATAGCATAGTTAAAGAGTGCTAGAATGGCCAGCACTAGCACCAACATGGGTATGTTTAATCCTCAATTCCCATAGTTCAATGGGAAAAACTATGACTATTGGGCAATAACCATGAGAGCCATGTTTTCCAGTCAAGATTTATGGGAATTAGTTCAAGATGGTTTTGAAGAACCAGTAGATGAAAATGAGTTTAATAGATTAACTCAGACAGAGAAAGATCTATTAAAGAGCAATAGGAAGAAGGATTCAAAAGCCCTTGTATTTTTGTATCAAGCAATGGACCAGAGTGTGTTTCCAAGGATAGCAGCAACTAAGACATCCAAAGAAGCATGGAAAACCCTCAAGACAGCTTATCAAGGCATGGAGAAAGTGAAGACAGCAAAACTACAGTTGCTGAGGAGAGATTTTGAGAATCTGAACATGAAAGAGTCAGACAATATTGACTCATTCTTCACACATGTGATTGGATTGGTCACACAGATGAGGACACATGGAGAAGTTCTTGAAGAAAGGAGGATTGTGGAGAAACTTTTGAGGGTCCTACCCTCAAAGTTTGATGTCATTGTCACTACCATAGAAGAGACAAAGGATCTCTCAAACTTTTCAGTTGATGAACTCCATGCATCACTGATAACACATGAGCAGAGGTTGAGTAGAAATGAAAACTCATCTCTAGAGCAAGCCTTCAAGACCCAGATGTTCTTTGGAAGAGGTAGAGGTCAAGGCAGAGGAAACAAGAGAGGAAGAGGCAGAAGTCAAAACAGAGGTGGAAGGAACAGCCCAGCAAATGCTCAAGGAAGAGGCAGCAATCCGAATCAGAACCAAGGCCAATGAAACAGCCAACAAAGAGAACAACATCATGCTCAAGGACAGAGGTATGAAAAATCCAATGTCCAATGTTATTACTGCAAAAAATATGGGCATTATGCCAATGAATGTAGGAAGAAACAACATGATATGTGTAATAGTTCTAGTGCAAATATCACTAGAGAAAATACCAGCCAGAATAATGTGTTGTTAGCTTATAACATGGCTGAAACAAATAGTGAAGACATATGGTTTTTAGACTCAGGTTGCAGCAACCATATGACAGGAAACAGAGCCCTGTTTTCTGCCTTAGATCAAAATGTGAAATCAGAAGTCACACTTGGGACTGATAGCAAAATTTCTGTTATGGGAAAAGGAGAAGTCAAAATATTTACAAAGAAGGGTGAAAAGAAAACCATAGCAGATGTCTACTATGTCCCTGGAATGAGGTGTAACCTCTTGAGTATTGGACAGCTTGTCCATAAGGGGTACAATGTTTTCTTTAAGAATGATGTATGCACCATCATGGATATAGCACCCAGCAAAAGATGTATTGCTGAAGTGAAGATGACAAGGAACATGATGTTCCCTCTTAGAATAAGAGCAGATCTGAAAAACAAGGAAGTAATTGTAGCTGTTACCCAAGAGGATTTCCAAAGTGTGCCAAAGGATGAAAATTGGTTGTGGCACTTGAGATTTGGACATCTCAACTTTGGAGGTCTTAATTTGTTGAGCAGAAAAGGGATGGTAAAAGGATTACCATTGATAGAGAAACCGGACAGCTTTTGTGAAGGTTGCATATTGGGGAAACAACATAGAGAAAGTTTTCCATCAGGAAAAAGCATAAGGGCAAAGGCACCCCTAGAGATTGTCCACTCAGATGTATGTGGACCGATGCAAACTCCATCTTTAGCAGGCAACCAATATTTTCTAACTTTCATTGATGATTTTACAAGCAATACTTGGGTTTATTTCCTCAAAAAAAAAAGTGAAGTGTTTGAAAAATTTCGAAATTTCAAAGCACTTGTAGAGAATCAAAGCAGGCTGCATATCAAAGTTTTGAGAATTGACAGAGGAGGTGAGTATATCTCCAAGGAATTCCTACGGTTTTGTAGAGAAAATGGAATTCATAAGCAATTCACAGCTAGGTACACCGCACAGCAAAATGGAGTAGCTGAAAGGAAAAATAGGACCATCATGGATATGGCGAGGAGCATGTTCAAAGGAAAGCATTTGCCAAATGATTATTGGGCTGAAGCTGTAAATTGTGCAACATATATTTTGAACAGGTGTCCTACAAAAGCAGTGATGAACAAAGTGCCGGAAGAAGCATGGAGTGGGAGAAAGAAATGAGTCACCCACATGAAAGTTTTTGGATGTGTGGCTTATGCACACATTCCAGATCAGCTAAGGAGGAAGTTGGACAGCAAAGGGGAGAAATGTCTTTTCATTGGATACAATGAAGAATCCAAAGCTTACAAGTTGTATATCCCATCTATCAAGAAGTTTTTTGTGAGCAGAGATGTTCAATTTATTGAGGAGGAAGCTTGGGATGGAAGCATAGAGAAAACAGTGAATGTTAAAAATTGTTTGTCTCATGATGAAGATGATGAGGAGATGGTTGAAATACATCCCCAAACAGCGGCGCCAACACAAGGACAGCAAGGAACACCCTTGAGAATAAATGGAAGTGCTTCTCCAAGCACACCACAAAGTGGAAATTCAAGTGCATCTTCAAGCACTTGCACACCAAATGAAAGAGGCAAGAAGTTCAGAAATTTAAGTGACATTTATGAGCAAGAGGCAGCAAATGAAGGTATGAATTCCTTGTTTGCATTGTATTGTCATGTTGATGATCATGTTCATTTCGAGGATGCAATTAAAGATAAGAAATGGATAGAAACTATGGATGAAGAGATGAATGCCATAGAAAGAAACAAAACATGGGATTTGGTTGAGCTACCAAACGGTAAAGAAGTCATTGGAGTGAAATGGGTTTACAAGACCAAGAGCAACGCTGAAGGCAAGATAGAAAGGCACAAGGCAAGGCTGGTTGTCAAAGGGTACAAGCAGCAGTATGGGAGAGATTATGAGGAAACTTTCGCACCGGTTGCAAGAATG